>VYZS01032089.1:0-13069 GCA_013400695.1 Neodrepanis coruscans | reverse complement strand
TCGTCACTATTAACGCCCCTAGCCTCCAAACCAGAACAGTATTAGATTCAGAACATATTGCTAAGAACTCTTGCAAAGCATGTGCTTTGGGTAATCTGCAAGTATGGCTTGGCTCTTTTAATCTTTATTCACAGGCATGGCACAAACAAAACCAGTGGTCTTTTAGGCAATCAGATCAAAGAAATTGACTGAACTAGCAATTCTAGCAAGTTTTCTTGACATTCACCTTATTCCTTTCAGAATAATAGAATATTTTTAAGGTGGAGGAATGAGTCATAGAGAATTTAGCCTATAATCTCTGCTACTCTGTCAATCCTGGCCCCAGTTAATCTCTTTTCTGAAAGATACTCATTCCTATACTCCACACAAGTTTCCTAGAGCAAAGGGTCTTGCATTCATATAGTTTAGCTAAAAGATGGGTCATCCTAAACTGGTTCATTAAAGAGAAATAACATGCATGTTTCTCAAGCATGAGGAGGAGGGCTCCCACCTTATTTAGCCTCATTGTGTTATGGGCTCTGGAATATTTAGTTTTATTTTAGAGGGCGAAAAAGATCTCTTCATATTTGATTCCCTTCCTTGTTTAATATTGTTGTGGTGTTTTTTGTTTCTATTTCTTTATTTTACACGGAGACCTCTTTCAGTTTGCATTGTTCATATGATTCCTCTTCACTTGACTGAAATGTCATCCAGGAGCTTAACAATTCAACTATCAAGTAAACAGTCATAGCTTTCCATGGGGAAAATGCTTGGTAAAGCATTCTGCCGTAGCCATGGAATTCTGTGCCACCAATTCCAAAGCCTTAACAGGATGGCAGCCTAATCATCACTGCAGCTTGATCAAGTTACAGGAGAAGGCAATTCAGAAATGAAGAGTCTCACTTGATATCAAATCTGAAATTACTTAACTTGCAAACAAATGAGTGTTCCGTATCTAACCAGCACACCCTCCATCAATGCTTACACAAGTAAGACATAAACTTTGTTTATACATAAATATAGTTGTAAATCTTAAAATTAAGTCAGATTGCTTATCATGTACAATAATGAGGATTAAAGTTAAATCTAAAATGTTCTTTCATGTGGTTGAGGATATGTGAGTGTCACATTCAGCAGAAGTGCTTCATAGATGACTGAGTAAGAACCAACTTTGAAAATCAGGCACAATCAGTATATAAAGTATATATAGAAGGTGTAATCAATATATAAGATCATTTTATGTGGATAAGTTAAACCAATTTAACTTCTTCTCACTTCAAAGGTAGCACTCGGCTCAACAGTATCCTATCTCTTCCAGTTTCAGGGTTACCATTTGCATTTTTTTCTTTGTCTCATCCTCTGCTCTCTTGTTGTTTTAACGAAACTTTGTATTTTCAGACTTGAAATACTTTCTTGTCAACAAAAACATTTGCTGAAACTGTTGAACTGTTACAGAAGTTGCTTGAAGGTAGTTTTGTGGTGGCCGACCTTAGTTATTGAGGATTAACATGGCCAGATAGTGAGTTCTGAGCCCTGAGTAACGAATGGAAATCTTCCCTGTACATTCTCCTGGAATATTTTCCAGCTCTTGAACATGTTTAATTGTTTTCTAACCATCACAGAGATCAGAAACCAAAGAAGCCTGTTTGTGTTGAATTTAGGATACAGAACTGCATTTTTAAGCTGAAAGTGAAAGCTGATAGCATTTTTTTCTTTCTTCTTTTTCCTTGAGGATCCTTATCAAGAGTATGAATGTGCAAAATACAGCATCTGGCAGAAATCGAGGGACACTACCCTGTGCTAAATCCACCCCTAGTTTCTAAGATATTAGGCTATTTAGTTTACTTAACCAGCTGAAGCCTAAATAACCAGGAAACATTAAAATTAAATTCTTCAAGAGATATCAGCTCCTGAGTAAGAAATCCTGCTGCAATCCTTCCATCTACAGGACCAAGCTGGAGATGAGATAATTGCCTTAGAGGTGGTCAGAACTGGAGGATCTGCAAAAGCCTATACCAACATGAATTTCTGCGTAAATAGAGATGCTGTATAAAAGGTGACCAGTTTTCATTTCTTTCCATACTTTTGCTGGCTATGCCACTTTTTCCAGGAAGATATGCCTTAAAAAACCTGGGCTTGCCATTAAGTATTAACAAAAGAGAACTTTAAATTCTTAGTTTGCAGAGATCTAACTAGATATACGGACCTTGTAGATATTTCATGAACTTTTGACGAAGAGTACCAATAATACAGTTTGTGAGCAGAGAAGACATGAAAGAGCTTTGCTGCTCAGCCAGCTTATTCAGTTGCAACAGTTGACTGTGGTGTTCACAATTGTAGTAGGGGATCAGGTTATAAATAGTGAAGCAATACTGAGAAAAAGTACAGCTGAAGCCTTGTAATGTAGCATTCTGTTAGCCTGGGTGTTTCACTATATGTGGCTAAGCTTTGTCATTCAGAGGGTTGTGTATTTTGCTCAGTTAAGTTGTCATGTTGTCATTTGGATTTTGCTTAATCATGGTTCCAATTAGTACAATGTGTCATCAAGCCCCATCATTTACAGTATCTGAGGTTCTGGCCTTTCACTTTGCTTTTCTAGTACTAAAAGAGGAAACTTACAAAAGAGAATACATTGCCATATAGGTTCTTCACAAACAGTAATAACAATAAAGAATATGTATAGTTTTTGTTAGAAACCATCTATCAATCTTCGTAATTTTCCTATAGACTTTTTTTTTCTCAGTTCTCCATTGATTCTCATATTCACTAGAGTTTCTTTTGGAAATGGACAGCCTATTTTTCCTACCATGGGCACAGCTGAACATGAAGGTTCAACCCAAATAGTGTTGGATGTTTCTTTGTGTATAAAGAAAGGATACCAAGAGAATCAGACTGAGGGAGAGAAAATAGAAAAGAGCAGAGGAAAAAGAAAAGCCCAGTCCTATGAAACTTAATAAAGAAAGGAATTCAATATTTTTGGTTAATATAGAAATACAAAATGCTTTTGGATTAAGGACTACTTAAATTCTTGCTGTGTTAGAGGACATTAAGCTTTTATACTTCTGCTCATATCTGTTTCCTGAACACGTTTGGCTAACACAGGTAAAAGTGGCAACTTATATTGGCCAACTATGTGATGGTCTGGCCAGCTAGGGCCAGCAGCTACTGAATGTGTAAAGGGGCAGGTTAATCTTCCTAAAGTTGTTTCTAGACTTCTCTTGCTATGTGTTTCTCTTGTCAGATGATTTTGTGCAAAGACCAGATGAAAACATATAATTAATTACACTCCCTTTATTGCCTGAAGGGCTTTTGTAGTAACAGGTTAAAAGTCTACTATTCCTGATGGAACAACTCCATTCAATGAATTTCAACACGATGGATAGAAGGAATAGATAAAGTACAACTTTCTTTTTTAGCACTACAAAACTTATGTCACACAAAACTTATCTTCTGGGCTTGTTGCTGGAAGGAAGATGTTTTAAGCACTTCCAGTGGGAAGAAAAGGTAGCAGTTTTATAAAGGCAGAACAAAAAATTGTTTGCTTTTTATTGCCTCTGTTGCCACTGCTCTCTAATAGAGACAAAAATTCTGGATGTATTTACAGTAAAAACCCTAAAGCACATAAGACGATGAACAGATAAATACAAGATTTTAATTTCAGGGCAACAGATAGAATAGAATTTCTAACAGAATTAATTCTTCAGAACTACTCTCTTGATAAATGAAAAGTGAAAGGACCTTTTTCATGTGCAAATGTATGGAAATTTATGTTTTCTCAAGGACTATTGTACAATATTTATACTTTTAGAAAGAAACAGCTCTCTTCTAGGGCCCAAACTCAGAAATCGTTTGGTGCCATGACCATATTATGTATCTAAAAAGACATAGAATGGAGAATTTGTACTTGAAATGTGAAGTATTGCTGCCTGAAGGTAGAGGATAAGAGAGATAGTGTTGGGATGTCTGGAGTTTTGTTCCCCAGATATTAAAAAAGTGAATCTCGCCACATCTGTATTTGCAGGATGCAATTAAGCTATCTTTCGTGTTTTGGGTTATTTTGACAGTACTGTAGTAAAGGCATCTGTTTCCTTGAGTACGTGTTTACAACTTCAGCCTGAGAAACCACTGACACACAGTGAATTGAAGATATTTTTCTCCCCAGGGTGCTTGCAGACATGTAATGCTGTGATTTTCCTAACAGCAGCTCAAACTGATTTGTGCTTTAATGTTGCCAAATAACTATAAACATGAGGATGGGGATTCTATCACCTATATGTCTATAATGTTGTTTTCATGTACAATTAAGGCAAAGATCAGAAAAAAATCACAGTTATAGACTACTGTATCTCAAATCATGCACATGGTTGTTCAAATTAGCTAAAATTTAGAGAGCACAGCTGACATTCATTAATCCTGATGTTCTCTCTTCCTTATTCCACACTTAGTTAATTGTCTTTCTTTGCATTCTGAAATATTAATTCCCTTTGTTTTCTGCTACTTATAAAAAATTATTTCATGGCCAATTGGTTGTGACTATGTCTACTAGGAAAGAGAGTAGAAGCCCTCAAAATGTTAATTGATTTGCAAAATTATCTGTCAAAAAAGACTCTGAAAGGAAAACACAGCAGAACTTCGTTTTCAATTAAGGCAGTAACTCCACAGTGCTGTGAACTACTGTGAAGAACTCCTTCACATCTAGACTCTTGGAGATCAGGCACATCATAGAGGTAATGCCTTTGGCCCCTAAGGGAAGGGAAGAAGTGAACTGCAGCATAACTCTTTTGGATGACTCATTAGCTGAGATGACTGCAGGTCAGACAGAATTCAAAGATACGACAGTGGAGATCTGGGAATAAGAGAACGAGCAGAAAGCTCACTTTTGCATAGGCTCTCCCACATTGTTCAGCACAACATTCTTTTGCTTTTACCATATTATGAAGAAAAGGCACAGAAAAATACACATTGGCATTTCCAGTTACTGTAGTTAAACAAAAAATAAATTATGGGCATGAAGAATTAAGTTACACGATTTTCTTTTGTGTGTATTTTTGTATTTTTAGCGGCAGTTCCTGGTAGGAAAAGACATCTTGGCAATAGGTGGCAGTGCAGCTCTTTCGTTGCAGAATTTGGGACAGCAACATAAATCCAGCATTTACAAAGCACAGCCTTTTCCAGATGCAGGCCTCAGGGCCTTATTCAGTCCTGCAATTCACTTCTTATTGCTGGGGATGTCTTGTTAGGAGATTAACTGTTTAAAATGCAGTGCTAATGTGAAAGTTTTAATTGGGAAATCCTGTGCATGTTAAATTAATCTTAAGTACTTTTATCTAAAATGCCTGCTTCCTTTCACACAGCACTTTGTATTTGTAACTACCTTACATTCTTTCACATCATTAAAAAACTTGAAATTGGCCAACAATGCTTTTTACATTGCTGAAGATGCTTTAAAAAGGTGGTTTCTGAAGCCCCATAAATCTTTAACAGTATCTGGTAAATGCAATGTGAGCTGAATGGTAGCAGCACTGTAGTATATTGACAGTTTGTATCAATTGAGAAAATGCAGAGCAGAGCAAATCCTAAACAAAGTTTAGGTTTCATGGATAAGCATGTTACACATTAGGAAATTCTGAGAATCCTGGGATTTGCAGTTTGAGAGAAAAGGAGATAGTAACCCAACTAAACATTTTGGTTGAGATTTTGGGGATTTTGAAAACTGGAATCTTGGGCTGCTTACACGATTCTCATTCCTTAGGCTTATTTCCTTCTCTTTAAGGCCTTGTACATTTTTTTTTAATTTGACCACATCACATACGCAAATGCATGGAATGCAATATGATAGGAGGAATATATTGTTATATGTATAAGGGATAAGGAAAGGAATAACCTGAAGTTGCAGCTCCACCAAGCTATAAATTCTATTCCAAATCTTACTTTATGTGATCATTCATATTTTGTCTGCATGCTTTTATTTGTCTGCATGGTTATTGTTGCTGTTAAAGTCTTGATCTTTCTCAGGGGCACTGAACATATCATTTGACTGTCTCTTTTTTTCATCATTCCAGGCATTTTTCTGTTTTGGTCAGAACACTGTATGAATACCATTTCCAGATTTACTAGGCTGGCTGAACTCAAACATGGGAATCCTTGTGCTTGTTCTACATTGCCCTGTCTAGACATTGATGAAAGCTTGGGAATAGTCTACAAAGCAGAAAAACACAGACAGCTGACCATGGTTTTTACATACATATTTTAGACTTTGTGATTAAATAGGATTATTTATTAAGGATTATTTATTATTATTTATTATAATAATATAATAGATTATTATAGTTAATATTTATTTATTATTTATTTTTAATTATTTATTTAGTATTATTTATTTATTGGGGGGTGGGTTTGTTGTTTTGTTTTGTTTGGTTGTGGGGTTTTTTTTGCTTTGTTTTGTTGTTTTTTTCCTAAATGCTTGGATAAAGAAGTGGCCAAAGAAGTTAAATGATGAAGATCAGTCACTTAGCATGAGTCTATTAAAAGATGGAACTAGCCCATCATAATGTAAAGTTTGTGTATGTTTGTTTCTAGGTGAGGTCACTTCTGTAGATGCTGAACTAATATTAGTAGGATTCAAATACATCTGTTTGGAAGAGGGGATATAATTAGTTGCATCTGGGCCTACTGAATAGTCTCTTTAATTCATATATAAATAATGTGGCAGAGAAATTACTGTGTTCTTTATTAGGATTAAATGTAATGATGGTAAAGCTTTTTGGTCTATGCGTGTCAGCTATGAAAGCTAAATTTCTTATTCATCTATTGTAGGGAATGTTTCCAAGATAGAGTCTGAGCCCAACCTTTGGCAGAGGAGTCAGAGCAAATCTGCCAGTGCTGAGGTTTTCACAGTTCTTTAGCAGCTAATACTTAAAATGCAGACGCTCATGTTTGTTGTTTGAATAATTTCAAGGATTTTGATGAAATGTTCCATCTGATCTAGTCTCAGAAAATTGAGAAAAATATGTTAAAGGGCATGATTCATGTCTTGCATTTGTCTTTGTGGAGATATAAAAACTGTAACTATTGCTCCAAAATATAAATATTTTACAAATTATTAAATCTTATTTTTCTGTGTAACCTATCTTTTTCTAGATGTTATAGAATGCAAACATAGTGCTTTATTATTGAAGGTGGACTGATTTTATTTGCCCAGAATGCAAAATTTGTATTTGCCTTTAAGTAATAAACTGAAGTATTAGTGAGACTAATTTCCCTCCAGTTAGGGAGAAAATGGCTGAAGGCACTACAAGAAATCTGCATCAGATAAAGCCCAGTCAACCTGTGGATGTATAAACATAAATACAGGTATACATCTGTGTTGTTATTTGGAGGGAGGAGAATTAAGGCTGAAGTAATTTTAAAAGGAGATTCAACATGGCAAGATATTTGGAGAGAAGAGTTTTGAAAACACTAATCCTTGGTAAAAAGGAATATTTCTGAAATTCTGAGCAAATTATGATACTTTGAGAGCCAGGTCAGTGAGCTTTTTCAAAAGCAAGTGGCTTATGAATATTTGTAGTGGAATGCTGTCTTTTGATAAGGGCAGAGGTGTGGAAGTTTGAAAGGAATCTGATAAAAGACAAATTGCTTTGCATATAGGAAAGGGAAAACCTTGAAAGCCTGGGAAAAGAGAGCCTGCTGTCATATTGATGCCCAAAAGATTGGCAGTAACTTCATGGATAACCTGAAATAATGACAAATGAAGTTTCACTTTAAGCCTTCTGGTTAGTGATGAACAATTTGTGAACATCTGTGGTTTACAGTAAATTACCTAATTAGATCTTAGAACTAATATGTGTCTGCATTTTCAAGTGATGAGACTGGAAGAACCTGCATGGAATAGATATAGGAAACTATTAATTTACAATTGATAACATTCATTAATGTACACCTCGTATTTTAAGAAGGGAAACTGGATTTTAATTCATATTCTGGATCAGGTTTTCTCACCTCTCAAAATCTCTGTTGCTATCAAAGAAGATGTACCAATTGACCTCAACAAACATAGTGTCTTTCTTTGCATATGCTTTAGCATACTATTCCTAAGAAGTGCCAAAGCTCTTCAAATGGAGGTTTTCCTTTTTTTTTTTCCTTCTTGACAATGACTCTATTTGCATTACTGGGTTAGTGTCCTGTAATGGGGAGAACAATGACAAAAGTCACGGTGTAGGTCAGTCCCCAAATTACTTGATAAAAAACTCTTTCCTGAACTGTCAGTGGATATGCCCACACTGTGTTTACCATTGCCCAAACTGTAGACCTGTGGAATATGACACAGATTCAATTCAAAAGCCATGGGAACACATTTTCATGCTCACTAGCTCCAGCTGGTATTTGTGGCCTTGTCTGTAGGATGTGTTTGCTTTGGCTTAGCACTGTACTGAGACATCCATGTGCCTTTCAGTCAGTGCCAAAGTTGCAGTTTGCTCAACTCTGTTCAGGATGTTATCAGTAGTCTTATTTTACATACCATTTGCATAATGAGTAAATCAGGGTCCTTAAATTACAATCATTTTAGCTACTGTTACTCTGTTCTGAACAGCTAATCTAAAAATTAAAGGCTTTATGTTTTGTTATTATTACTAATTCCCTGACCTATGCAGTTCCCTTGTTTGTTCCATTGACAGAACAATAATAACTAGTCATAGTAAAGTATTATTTAAAGTTTCATTTGTGGGTCAGTTGAACAGCCACACTGTATTGACAATTTTAGTCCACTTAATTAAGCCCCAAGGTACAAAACAAAAACAATTAATTGCAGCAATCAATAAATATTAAATGTAAAGTATTGAACAGAAACTCATAATTCCATGGTACATTGTAGTAAAAGATGTTTGAAAAATTATTAAAGCTTGGCTATACAATGTTCCTTGGAGAGTATAATTTATTGAGAATTTAATAGCACAAATGGGACAAAATTTTCTCTTTGGGACTACTGCTGGAACTTCTTCATCTGAAATGGTTAATAAAACATACGAGAATTTTACAGGAATAAGTAGACCTGTAAAGAAATACATCTGTACAGAAGCCAAGGTGAAAAGTAGTTTAGCTTTTCAGGTTAATATAATACCTAATTTGTGAATCCCACTCTCCTAATTCTTACATTCCTAGATATCAAGCTGGATTTTCAGTTGTCTCTTGTTATGGGGTGGAATTTGTTTTTTCTGTTTGGGGAAGAATTTTTTCCTTTTCATTTTTGGGGTATTATTCCATGGCCTTGCCAGCCACATTGCAGCAGCATGGCACAACTTGGACAGCTCAGCCGTCACTGAGGAGGAGGTGTCTGCGGCGTGGTGGCGTCAGGAGCCTGCACAGCCCCATTCCCCCAGCAGCTCCCCGTCTCTGAGCCCCCTAGGGAGGGAGCAGGACTGCGCTTGGTTCCAGTGCTGTCGTGCCCGGCTGGGGCTGGTGCCCTCTGCAGCCCTGGGCCATGTGGGTGCTCTGTGGAGCCTGGACTGCTATGGCGGTGGGGTCTGGTGCCTGGGGGAAGCTTGGCAGGGAATGCAGCTTTTGTGTCTGGGGGCAACTGTGGAGTGGTTGGGCTGTGGGTCTGGCACCAGGGCACTTGGGGCAGCGGTGGCTGCAGCAGGTGGCAGTCACCACTGTGAGTACCAGGAGGCAGCAGGCGGAGAGACGCTGGTGTGAGGATGGAGCTGGAGTGGCCTGCAACAGCACGGCTTTGCATGCTAGGCCACTGGGACTTCCATGCACAGAGGCTGATGGGAAACCATAAAACGGAAAGGGGGACACTTTTAAACAGCAAGTGCGCATGACCTCCACTCTCTTTTGTGATCCAGCAATGACAGCGTGCAGACGGCTTTTGCTCACAGTGGCAGTGGAGGTGGATGGAACTCACATGGTGCAGTCTCATCCCTGTTTCTTGATCTTGGCTGTGGGAGGAGAGAGCAGTGCTGGGCATGTTATACCTTTTGGCTGCTGGGGTTCTTCATCTCTCCTCGATCCAACAGCTCAACTCGAGCCATTATTTTTCCTGCCTGTCCTTTTGTGAGTGACCGCCCCCCAGCTGCTCCTGCCAGTGCCCCCTCTGGTGACCACCAGAGAGCAACTACTCTTCTCTGCCTCTGAAGAGTGGGCAAGCACCCTCTGCAGCACCACAGCTATCACTGCACTGAAGGCATACACAAAAGGAGGAGTTGTGTTTGGAATCATGTTTGTTTTTAGTTATTTGATGATTTTGTTTTCTGGTTTTCTTCTTTTCATTTAAATACATACATACATTTATTATAGATATATATATAACATAACGACATATATATATATATATAACATAATGTTAATTCTCTCTGTATTGTTTTGTCTCATATTTTTAAATTTAAAGTGTATAACTGCCCACTAATCCAGGACATCTCTATATCCATTGTTTAACCTTTAGTAGTTATTTTAATAATGGATCCTACTGAAAATTAAAATAAGGCAGGCCTTCTTTCATTACTAGTTTGTCATGAGTTGAATTAATCACCGTTGAACAACTTTTTAAAACTATACCTTGAGAGTTTTCAAGCTATTAAATATTTTTCTATTATAAGGACTCAGAATTGTTCACTGCAGAGAATAAAGTACCACTTTTGCATACATTACACAAACACTCTGTGCTTCATGAATCCACAATAAATTTCCTTGCTGATTACTCATGTAATCTAAGGATCTCCTGCTGTTTCATGGAGAGTCTTATTAATTTTATTCAAGTAGTAAAATTAGTACCTGTAGAGAACTTTTTACGACTTTTAAATTTTTATCATATTTATAAGACCCTGCTTCATTTATCATGTAATAGTTTATTTTATCTCTCAGAGTATTTATTGATTCTCAAGGATGTTGAATGAGGAAAAAAATTTAAATAACAGAAATTGTCATATCCGTAATGCTGCTTATTGGTGATAGATTCAGGAATGATCACTAGATTTTGAAGCTAGATTTCTTCTGGTGTTGAACACTGAAAATTTAATTGTTCTTTTTGAAGCTAGAAGGAGTGCTGACACATTAGTGTGGAGTCTGTTTGTCTGCTTATGTCAATAGGAACTGAATGAAGTACTTGTTTCCTAGTTGTATTGGGTTTTCTGTGGCCAGGTTTTGGTAGCACCAGGGGAGCTATGGGGGAGCCTTCATTGAGAAGCTGCTGGAAGCTTTCCCCGTGTCCATCAGAACCAATGCCAGCCAGCTCCAGGCTGAACCCGCCANCAGGGGAAGGATTTCTCTCCTTGAGCAGCAGCAAAAACAACAGCTGACCATAACCCCCATTCCCTGTCTTCCTGCACTGCTGGGAGGGAGGAGGTAGAATGTGGAGAAAGAGGAAATGGGGAGAAAGGTGTCTTTTAAGCTTCTCATTCTTAAACTCTGATCCTGTTAGTAATAAGTTTAATTAATATTCCCACATAAAATCTGTTTTGCCTGTGATGGTGATCAGCAAGGAATCTTTTATGGTCCTTAACTCATGAAGTCCTTTGTTATATTTTCTCTCCTCTGCCGTTTGCAGTGGGGGAGTGAGAGATTGGCTGTAGTGGGTCCCTGGCATCCAGCCAGCCACTAGTGTATATGTAGAGATTTTGTTCTTGGCAAGTCACAGCTTTAACTGGGGAATTCAGTTATAGAAATAACATAATAATTTTGTACAATACCAAAGACTGGTAATGAATCTTAGGAAGGAGAACATCAGGCCATTGAGGAAATTTGCCTTCCATCTGAGCCAGAGAGAGCAGAAGACACGACTTGAACCCTTCTTTGACAATCAGGCTTCTGTCATTTATCTGCACTATATTATCTTTTTCTTCTTTGTATGGCTGATCCGCAGTAATGCAAGTTTATATATGTATATATGTAAATATGTAAATATGTAGTCTGAAGTGAAACATCTTAGAATAAGTACTAATGTTATAAGGAGTGCAATAGGCTTAGAATACCTGAGTGAATACAGCTGTGTTACAGTTTACACCCACAAAAATGCATTCTTTTTATTTTTCAGGAAAATAATACAGGATCTTTTTCTGTGAATTAAATTCTGTATCTATGGTTCAGAGATATTTTTATATTTCTTCTGAGAACTGCTTATTTCCTCTTGCAGAAATGACAACAAACCCAGAGTATCCCTAGAGATATTCAAAGCCAGGATAGATGGGGCTCTAAGCAATCTGGTCTAGTGGAAGGTGTCCCTGCCTTTAGCAGGGGGATTGGAACTAGGTGATCTTTTAAGATCCCTTCCAACCCAAACCTTTCTAGGATTCTATGTTGGGTCCCAGAATACGGACTACTGTATGATGTCCTTCGTCAAAATCCCATGCTCATTAGTAATTCATCTTTTCATTATGTGTTTGAAAAGGTGCAAGAATACCTGCTTGTGACTCCTTCTCATGAAGGAAGCATAAATGAATGAATGGTGGGGTTTTTTGTTTGGGTTTTTTTTGTTTTGGTTTGTTTTTTTTTAAGGCTGTCTCATCATATTTTAAGACATAATGTTTCTTAAAAACAGTATTCTGTGTCATTTCACTTGCATTCCTTGAAGTGGAAAAGATATTTCATTGTCCTAAATGGGAAGTTAGCCAGTGATGTTTGCATCAGGGTCAGGGTTCGAATAACTGAACTGAAGTGAGGGAAAGCAAAGATGGGATTCATATGTTAGCAACAGGGATATGTGGTCAAGTAGTTTGGAGAACTGGAGCAAAAATTCAGTATTGTGAAACTCAGAAGGAATTTGAGAGTAAGTATAACAGTGACTGCTATAACTTTGAATTTCATGTGGATTTCATCTAATTTTTTTTCAGGGTGTATTTCTTTATGATACCACAGCGAGAAACATTTTGACTTCCATTGTTTTGATTTTTTTTCTGTTTACATATGTTTACGTGATAAAATTGATTTTATACTTTACCCATTTGAGTGGTGTGATCATTCTGAAAGCAGATTCAAAAAATCCTTGATTGTATAAGATCTAAATAAGCTGCATATGCTGAATTCTGTGGTAAGTACTGAAATCTGTTCAAGAGAACTGTTTCTCTCAAATAAGGGAACAGTAATTGTATTATTTTTT
>VYZS01032088.1:33787-46109 GCA_013400695.1 Neodrepanis coruscans | reverse complement strand
CTGGAAGCACCATTAGAGGTGAAAAAGGCTCTTGTATTTTTTATCGTGCTTTAAACTTGTTATGTTTTATAACAACATAATTTAGTGTTTTCATGATGGTAAAATAACCAAAAAGGCAACTTTGACCATTAATTACTTCACTGAGTATCATTTATTTTGCATTCAGGACTTCTAGAATCGCAAGCAAAACCTAGATGTTGTTAACCACATCCTTATATTGAGAACAACAACAACAAAATGGTTTTATGACAGAATTGCAGGCAATTAGTTTATAACTTGATTATGTAGATCTGAGTTTGAATAGTCTGATTTTAGTACAATTCCTTTCCTCTTGTGTGACTTCATCACAGCTATTTTATATGTAGAAAGTTATCAAAGAATAAAGTCACCCAACTCAGCATGTTCTTATTGCTTATTGAATCCAGGCTCTTTGGGGATTGTAGTTGTCAGCCAAGCACAGTTGGCTTGGATAAATATGATACACTCAGCTGATTTTCTTAAGAGTTTAAAAAAAGAAAGAGCAAGTGCTGTTTAAGATTTACTTATCTACAAATAAAACATTATCGAATTTGAAGAATATATTAGGTCCTAATTGAGTATCCCTTTTAACAAATGGCAAGATGGACATCTGTTCAATATACAAATCTATTTAGAAATATATTAGCTCAGAGGTTGGGCTTGCCTTTTGTCCCAGATGCCTCTAGGCTCCTGAAACTACTGAAAAAGCCATGGTGTTATTATTCCCTTTCCTCTAGATTTGGATCTCTGCCCTCGGATTTATGTGACTTTTTATCTTGAACAGTAGTCATACTTTGAATTTGCTTGTCAGTTGTTAGGTCATCACTGATGTAACTTGTACTGGTTTTTCATCATTCAGGCTTTATATTTGTAGTTATTGCAGAATTTGTGTCCCAGTGAATTCATGGTGAGAATGTCAGCCTGTAAAAATTGTCGGCCTGCAAGCAGGTCTGCTTTGGGTCCAGCTGTTTATCAGCATGTTGAGGGTTGGTGAAGTTTGGCATACTTAAGAATTTCTCCAAGAGTTTTGCTGTCCAGCCATAATGGTATGTAAGGATCTGGAAAATAATCACACCTCAGCAGCAGTCACCTCTGTGGCTGGTCTTTCTTTATGCTGTGGATCTGGTTTATTCTCGGTAGAAATCAAAGTGCAACAATGATACCACAGAATGGACTGTGCACTGTATTTACTTGAAATCACGTACCAACACCAGCTTTCTTTGTGGACCTGGGTTTCTGTGGGCAAGAAGTGTCAGCTGCCTATCTTGGCTTTTTAATCTTAAAAGAAATTATTATGCTGTATCATTAATTTATCAGAAAGTAGCAGGTCAACTCTAGACATGCACGTATTTTGCATTCTCAAGTTGTTTATCAGTGTCTGATAGTGTTTGTGAGTGGAGTGGAAAAAGATACGAGAAGGTGAAAGACCTTTGATATGACAAAGGTTGGATTGGAGAAAGAAGTATTTTGATAAAAGTTGTCTAGTCACACCAAGTCTGCATTTACCTCATGTTTACTTCCCTGAAGTTTCAATTGCTGCAGTAGCAGAAGCTCTAACAGAGGGATAAGTTAGAGTGCTCTGACTTAGCTACTGTCTGTGTTACTCTAAAGGATGATGTTTATAAAAACATTACCTTCTCATGTGTTTATCTGCTGTAGCTGTGCTGCTGAAGGTGTTCTTAAGGAAGGCCAGCTCAGGCTTTGGAAAACGAGAAGAAAACTTGTCATTGCTTTTTTTTTTTTTCAAGACAAAAATAAAAAATGATGGAATGGGGGAGGGAGAAGCCTTCAGAAATATTGCTGTTGTCCAGGTACTCTACTCCCTACTTGGAGAATGCACCTTGGCAGCACTTCTTAAAACAAGGTTTCTAAGAATCCTGCACAACCCCTCTAAGAACCCTGCACATAATCAGTTTCCTTCCCTGCTTCCCAAGACTTTTCACTGCTTGGAATGTGCTTTATTTTCAGGGTGAGGTTACTGCTTTAACCATATCCAAGGCAGAACTTAGCAGGTATCAAGAGAGAGACTAATCTGCAATTTCAGCTTCTCTTGCAGACAAAGAGCACTTACTCCTAAGAGCTGTGGGGCGCTTAGAAACTGCGGTAAAAATCTCTCTTTCCTCCTGGAACTGTGAAGTTACTCTGTGCTGGTTGTTTTGCAGTGTCTGATAATTGGGGCTGGACCCTGTGGCCTTCGTACAGCCATCGACCTGTCGTTCCTGGGAGCCAAGGTGGTGGTCATAGAGAAGAGGGATGCCTTTTCCCGCAACAACGTGCTGCATTTGTGGCCATTCACCATCCACGACCTGAGGGGCCTCGGCGCCAAGAAGTTTTATGGCAAATTCTGTGCAGGATCCATAGACCATATCAGTAAGTACAGCAGCACTTGCTCTTCACTGGGGAGAAGCAGGTGAGGGCGTGGGGTAGTTAAACTTCAACCCATACCAATCACTGCTTTCAGGTTATTATGGTAGAGTTCAGCATTATTTTTGCGTCCTGCATTTTGGGCAAGTCATGAGATGAACATACAGCATTTATCATCTTTTACACGTTCCCAAGGTATATCTTTTTCCTACACTGAAAGGTACATGTAAGATTCAAACCTCTTTTTTTCTTTTTAATGGATAATTTGACTATTTTTGCTGATGCATTCCTGCAGCTGCCACATTGTTCTGTTTTTCTTGAGCGTTGGGAGTGGCTTGTGAAAAAGAAAAATTAGTGAATGCTTTTCAATGTTATTGTGAATGTGGATCTGGAGAAAGGAGGAACAGTTTTGGCTTTGTTAATCTTTGGAAGTGATGAAGATATGTTCAAGAACACTGTCAGCCTATGAATAAGTTCTGATTAAATAGAGGTTTACATGTTAAAACACATAATAACTCTGATGATTTTGAAATTCAAGGAAATCAGCCTTCTTTGAAAGCTGAATTATTTGGTGGAGCAGGAATTAGTATTTTTCTTTTTTCTTTTTTTCTCTGTTTTCCCCCCAAAATTTACTGTATATGGCAGAGCCAGGTTTTGGCCAGTCTTTGTTCTTTTGTTTGGCAATGAATGGTGAAACTGGAAGATCTTTGGAACTTGAGTCTTGCAGGTTCCTTTTTCCTTCCAATTTCTTGTCATTTTTATTCTTTCAGTACCTTTTGCATGTTGTCTTCTTTTGTACATCAGCACATCTGAAATTTAGTGTTTAGGTGGATGATTTCTTCATTTCAGTGTGTGAAATGTTGCAGTAAGATGTCTTCCTTCAGACTAATACAGGTTGCACACTGTCATTTTTATAGACACTATATTAAATGGGGAGGTGAATAAAGAGATGAGGAACTTCCTATGCCCTCGAGGTGTTGGGATGAAGGTGCAGGTCAGTGTTGCAGCCAGGCTGATCAGATGGCCCATTGCCATCTGTGACAAGTGCAGTCCTGCTTATGCTGCCTTCCCTCCCCTGCAATGCGTGTTCTGGTTGTTCCCGTTGTTGTTGACTTGGAGACTGAAAACATCAGAAAATTGCTTACTTTCTGTTCTTTGAAAAGGGTTGGGTTTTCAGCTACGTAGAAGTTTCTTGGCACGCTGTGGTACTGCACACCAGTGCTGAGAAGTGCTGGGAACACAGTGGGGGAAAAGAAAGTAGCAGCTGGCCTTTAAATCAGTTTTATCAGTTATGTCACACATGGGCACTTGTTGTGCTCTTTGCTTTGTCTTCTATTTGTCATCTGCTTTTTTTTTGCAGGTATCCGTCAGCTCCAGCTTATCCTTTTGAAGGTTGCCTTGATCTTGGGAATAGAGATCCACGTCAATGTGGAATTCCGAGGGCTTGTTTACCCTCCGGAGGATCAGGAGAATGAAAGCAAGTAGCATTAAAATGGGTAGTAGGGAATGGGAAAGCTGTGGTAGAGTACACAGCCTCCTACTCCTTAACCTTGCTTATGACATTAAGTCCTTTCCTCGTGCTCTATTAATAAAGAACAATTATTAATCCAGTTTTGCTTGGATTTTTAATAGGATTTATTTTTTCTAGTGAGAAATCCAAATTAGTTACTATATGAAACAAAGTCACTGGAAGTACTACACAGAAATAGACCAAGACGTAGTAGATCATAATTATTTTTGAAATATTTAAGACTATTAGACTTAAAAATAACATTTTGAAACGAGTCCTTTCTTTGCATTCACTGAGGATATTTATATTTGTGCATGATCCTTGTTATGCTTTCAGCATCCTTGTGAAACCTGTTCCCTGATCCCATAGGAGATGGTGGTTTACTTGTTTATGGGTCTTCTATGAATTGCACAGGTAGTAGAGGAGCTATAAAGGTTGTAGTGGCCCTTAAAGGAAATAGTCCAGAGGAGTTCTACCCAGAGCTGTGTCTGCCTCTGATTTACATGGAATGGCCGCACAGCTCAGGAATAGCCCTGTCAATAATGTAGTTGTTCTGCAGGGTTTCTTGACTGACCATATCTGAAGGGATCATGGATAGCAAGTGGTTTTATCTATATCTTCTCTGATGATTGCTGCTTATATTGTCATTA
The DNA here is from genome assembly GCA_013400695.1 of Neodrepanis coruscans. NCBI lineage: Eukaryota > Metazoa > Chordata > Aves > Passeriformes > Philepittidae > Neodrepanis > Neodrepanis coruscans. The sequence goes on along the minus strand of VYZS01032088.1, from coordinate 41,567 downwards.
ACTTGGAGTTTATTAACAGGAATAGGTTGGCGTGCATTGGTCCACCCCAAAACCCATCCAGTGTCTGAGTATGAGTTTGAAGTAATCATTGGAGGGGATGGCAGGAGGAACACCTTGGAAGGTAATTCTTTCAAAGGGAATTTATTCTTAAATTTGTTAGAACAAAAATAGCCTTAATATGCCAGTCAACATCTGGAAAAACACTTGACGAGGAAAGTGAGATTAAGCATCCATGTGAAAATCCATTTGTATCAAAGACACGTGGGTTGTCTTTTTTATCTTCCTATACACCAGCAAAGGAATTTGGATTTTTGATATGGATAATTTTTCCTACTTTTTTTTTTATGGATAAATAGTGTTGTAGCTCTTATTTTTGAGTGTAGGAACTGAGATGTTGAATATTATTCTGTGTAAAAGAGAATTAGTATTCTAGATACCCATCTTAGTATTTTTTATGCCAATTGTGGTATTGGGAAAGGAGGCAAGAGAGAGAGGGGGGCTTTTTCCCTAAAGCAAGAGCATTTATTTTTCTGATGACACAACTGTTACTTCCTCTGTGGAGACATTTGTAATTAATCTCTTTTTATTTTATGAGGGCACCTGTCTCTGGCATGCAGAGCCTTCTCTGGAGGTGTGCTCTGTTTTTCAGTGTTGCTGCTTTGTCCTTCCCCGCAGGGTTTCGCCGGAAGGAATTCCGCGGTAAATTAGCAATTGCTATCACAGCAAACTTCATCAACCGCAACACCACAGCTGAAGCCAAAGTAGAAGAGATCAGCGGTGTGGCCTTCATATTCAACCAGAAGTTCTTCCAGGATCTACGAGAAGCCACAGGTTTGCCAGCAGCTGACAGATTTCCAGTGAAAACCCTTTGTCTTTATTATTACAACTTTGTAACTCAGATATCGTGTTTAATCAATAAATGAACATCTTGTGCAAGGAAGTCAGTCCTTGCTGTCTCTGAAATCTGACTTCCCTATTTTTACAGCTGTTCTGCTGTACAAAGCAGATGTGTGTCATTTTTGTTCAGAAGGGGAGAACTTAGTGTTTTCAGGAAATCTGAGCCCTGAATGGGAAGAGACTGAATCCTGAGTTCAGCTTTTTGCACTCCTCATCTGAATGCAAACCTTAGCGATGATAAATGTATTTTTTAGAAGAGGTAGCTTTGTGCATGTGGAATGTGCTGTTTGTGGTTTTGTTGAAGCTTCAGGTTTTCAAAGTCATCAAAAACATGGGAGAAAGTTGCTTGGCATTTTGTCTCTGAGACTTTCTAACCATGCAGTTGCAATTTCCTTCCTTCTGATAGAGCTCTAGTGATGCACATAATTCATAACTCGTTCCTTCACTACCATTTCTTTTTTTTCTGTCACAAGGCATTGACTTGGAGAACATAGTCTACTACAAAGATGATACACACTACTTTGTCATGACTGCCAAAAAACAGAGCTTGCTGGAAAAAGGAGTGATACGGCATGTGGGTATTAACTTCTCCTTCATTCTCAATAACCTAAAATTTTGGTGGCAGTTTTCATTTGATATGGTGAAAGAAGGGAAATGTGCTTTTCTTCTGCCACATAATGTTTTGGTACAGTTTGTATTTTGAAGTACAATTGCAATTGTATTTTAAAGGGCAGTTCATGCCCTTCTCAAGTATTTTAAGCCATCAGAAGAAGAGTGTTACAAATCCTGTCCATTCCAAATTTGTATCCCTTTGTAGATTTGGGAGTCTTGTTCATGCTAAGAGAAAATGTGCTGAAAGAACATTTAATAGCTTAGTTGAGCTTCCCTCATTTTATGGGAATGAAAAACACTCAGAAGTTTCTTAGCCCTTTTACAGTTAGAAATAGAAGCAGGACTGATTACTATGTACAATAAAAGATTTATAGATTTTTTTTTTTCTGGGAAGCATAAACACAGACTGGAATGAAATAAATTAGAGGGCAAATCTGTATCAGTGTATTTGTCAGAATTTTAATGCCAACTGCTCTATCTACCACTCTTAAAATAAACTTGTGGGTTTGACCACTACACTTGAACCTCTCTCTGGTTTTGGCAGGATCATGCGGACACGGAGGTACTGCTCTCACGGGAAAATGTGGACCAGGAGGCTCTGCTGAACTATGCCAGAGAGGCAGCTGACTTCTCCACTAACCAGCAGCTGCCCTCGCTGGACTTTGCCATCAATCACTATGGTCAGCCAGACGTGGCCATGTTTGACTTCACATGCATGTATGCGTCCGAAAACGCCGCCCTGGTGCGGGAGCAGAACGGCCACCAGCTGCTGGTGGCACTGGTTGGGGACAGTCTCCTGGAGGTTTGTGTTTTACCTTTACCATGTGTAAATGGGTGGAATCATCAGCACAGGCCATTGTGCCTGTCACTGGCACCATGTGCTGCCTCTAAGAGTCAGTGTAAGGAAAGCTGCTCTTTATTATAGAATGAAGTGGGAGATTTGAAGGAAGGGTGGGAGTGTTGGGAAAACAGAATATTTAGCTTGGTAATGATCTTGCTTAAGAAAATGTGTGCAGAGCTTTTTGTGAAGTTGCGTCTGTTCCATCTGCTTCTCGTTGGGACGAGTCAGCTCTACAGAACCTACTGAAGGCCTGCTAAGAATTAGCATTTTGTAGTTGGTTAAGAAGTACAGTCTTGAAGAGAAGCTGTCAAGGCACTCCAGGCTATGAATTGTTGGAAATAGAGGGACACTGGCTTTGGGAGAGCTCATGAGCTATTCAGGATACATCTGGTTCATTCTTCCCCAGCAGGAGTGGAGCTTTAAGAGAATTACTCAGCTCTAATTTCCCAGCAGATATATAAATATATGAATACTTGATACTTCTTTAAAATTTTCCCTAAGTGATGCTTTTCCTCTCTCTGTTTTTGTTTTTTTTTTTTGTAAACTGTACTATCAGCCATTTTGGCCAATGGGAACTGGAATAGCCAGGGGATTTTTGGCTGCAATGGACTCTGCTTGGATGGTACGAAGTTGGTCGCTCGGAGCTAGTCCTTTGGAAGTTCTTGCAGAGAGGTAAGAGAGAAAATGAACACACAGTTCTAATCCTCCAGTGTCTCATAATTCATTCCAGTTTCTTCTAGTACAAATGTATAGACAGAATGGGAGGTACAGACTCTCACTGTTTTTAGAGGATGCTGGAGGGTATAATTCAATTGAAGAAAGAATTTCTTAAGAAGCTGATAAACTGACGTGTATAGAGGAATAAGAAATGTTGTAGCTGTTCTTGGTCCTGGTTTTAAAAGATTAAACAAAAAGTCTTATTTTGGTACTTGTTGACATTGCATGGAGAAAGTGAGGCTGACTTACTGCCACCAGCCTTGCAGGAGCGAGCCAGATGAAGATGTAGATGCCTTTAGAGTACCAGATACAGAAATCCTTGTCACTGCTATTGTCATGTGAATATTTTTTAGTATTTATTTTTAAGGAAGCTATGACCTGTTTTTTTTTCATGTACTCCTAAAATGGCCACTTTATTTCACATAAGCCAAACAACCTCTTGTGTTTCTTTGAAGTATTGAGTTCTTGATTTTTATCATCTNTTTCTGATTTGAATGTTTATCTCTCCAGAGTTTACTTAGCTGTAGTAGTGGTAATGCATCTCTTAAAAAAAACAAAACAAAACCCAAACCCAACCAAAACAAACACAAAAAACCAAATACCATCACAAAACCTAAAACAAACAAAGCAACCAGAACAAAACCTCAAGCTTTTTTTTATGTTATTTTCCCAAGGGAAAGCATTTATAGGTTGCTGCCTCAGACCACCCCTGAGAATGTGAGTAAGAACTTCAGCCATTACAGCATCGATCCTGCCACCCGCTATCCCAATATCAACGTCAANCTGCCACCAGCCTTGCAGGAGCGAGCCAGATGAAGATGTAGATGCCTTTAGAGTACCAGATACAGAAATCCTTGTCACTGCTATTGTCATGTGAATATTTTTTAGTATTTATTTTTAAGGAAGCTATGACCTGTTTTTTTTTCATGTACTCCTAAAATGGCCACTTTATTTCACATAAGCCAAACAACCTCTTGTGTTTCTTTGAAGTATTGAGTTCTTGATTTTTATCATCTTTGGCTGAGTGTTTTTTGATGACTCAAGGTGATCTTTTAGAGATCAGAACTCAGGTAATTAAAAGATAGAGTAACTGAAAGCAACAGCTAGTAGAGCTTATTTTAAACTTGAGCAGCTGCAGCTTAGTTGGCACACTGCATACTTAAAATTCCATTTGTTTGAATTTAAAAAAATGATGAGGATAATAGTGTCAAAATTTGAGCCAAACTTCCATCACCTTTCCATTCATCAGCCATTTGGAGACAGCAGTAAGATCTTCCCTGAGCCTTCTCATCTATATGCTGAACAAACCCATTTCCCTTGTCCTCTCCTCACAGGGAAAGTACTCCAGTCCACTTGATAGCTCTCTTCCTGAGCCCCTCCAACATCTCAATGTCTTTATTGTACTGGGAAACCCTTTCAGTTATGCTTAATGTATTGTTTCCTTCTCTCCTTTTGATTTCTGGAGCTGTATTAAATTGCAAATTATAGTGCATTTATATTGTCTCTTAGCTATGCAGTGTCTGAAGTGGTTACATTTCTGATTTGAATGTTTATCTCTCCAGAGTTTACTTAGCTGTAGTAGTGGTAATGCATCTCTTAAAAAAAACAAAACAAAACCCAAACCCAACCAAAACAAACACAAAAAACCAAATACCATCACAAAACCTAAAACAAACAAAGCAACCAGAACAAAACCTCAAGCTTTTTTTTATGTTATTTTCCCAAGGGAAAGCATTTATAGGTTGCTGCCTCAGACCACCCCTGAGAATGTGAGTAAGAACTTCAGCCATTACAGCATCGATCCTGCCACCCGCTATCCCAATATCAACGTCAACTTCCTGCGGCCACAGCAGGTAAGTGCACAGATGCTGCTCCTGGGGGCTTGTGATCTGCATTGTCTTTGCTCAGGTGATGCTGTGCTGATGTTTGGGGAACAGACAGTGACCTGATGTGTGTATAATGTGGAAGCAATAGACCTCTCTACTGTAATAAATTCCTTTTTAGGAATTTTTTATTTTGATAGTTTTAACTACACTGTAGTGATGCAGGAAATCTATAAATTTGTGTTTGTGTGTCCACATACCTTTTCTTTGTGATAATCTAGTCTAGCAGTCTGTCATTGCAATTTGCTGTCCACTGAGCAGCAGTGGTCAGCTGGACTGTTCAGCACTGATCCCGGCTGTTCTAGGGCTGGGATTTCTGCTGCATAAGTGTACTTGTCTTCCTTCTTGTGCCTTGTGTTGGCACTTTATTGTCCTCTGCATATTTCTGTATGGATCTGTAGTGCATGTCCTGTTGGTCATTTGGAATTTTTTGGTGTCGTTTTAGGTACGCCACTTGTATAATACAGGAGACTTGAAAGACATTCACCTGGAAATAGAGAACTTTGTGAACTCCAGGACACCCAAGCTGACTCGAAATGGTAGGCCTGGCTGCTCTTCTATTGCTTCTGGTATTCTGGAGCCAGATCAGTGTAGGAACTATACAACAGCAGAGCTGTACAGTGTAATTTAATCAGTCTCTTGGTTTGGAAAATCAGTCCAGCAGTTGTTTTGTCAACAATCTGAGTTTTCAGTTTTTCAAGCTTCAATTAGCATGTAAATTTATTTTTGTTTGCCTAATTTCCCTTACTTTGTAATGCTGTTAAGTTTCTAAGCATATTTCCTTATACAGGCATTTATTTTCACCTCCTTTATCTGTAAGAATGTCCTTGCTTAGAGTAAGGAAGTCTAGACTGAATCTCTTTAAGAGTAGACTCAGAATTCTTACAAACATAACAGAAGGTATTTCTTGTGCAGACTTTCATGTTCTTCTTAATCTCATCTCTTTACCAAATGAAACTTCACTTTGCTTTCATTATTCTGAAAGCTAGATGCTTTGTGATAAGCATTTCAGTGTCTGTCTACTTGTCTCTGCCCTGAGGGTTGTGTCAAACTTTTCCTTTTTGCATGCCTTGTCTTGGATGCCCAGAGAGTGTTTTGGGACTCTGAGTGGCTCTTTGCTGCTAAGCCTCCCTTTCACTGCTGAATAGCTGTAGTCTTCTGCTCTTTGCCCTGCAGCCATGTCCCTTTAGGCTGTAATCTCATCAGCTCTTGCTGTAAGACAAGGTCAAAACAGGTCAGTGCTTTTAAAAGAAAGTTTTCAAGGGAAAAAAGAAGTTACAGAAGTACATTCGTAGTTCTTCTACTAGAAATAGTATATCTGGGCTTTAGAGGGCATTGTGCTACTGTATGTCCTTTTGATCATACTTAACAAGCCTTTGCAACTGTTTTATATTTCCTGAGGCTCTTTTACAATGGGTAGGGTAAAAAGTCTGGCAAGTTAGAACTTGGATAATTACTTTTTAGCAAAGTAAAAATCCTTTCTTGAATTTAAAATAGATATGATAGTATTTTATTTTTTTTAAAGCAGAATCCTTTCCTCCATTACCCATTGCAGAAGGAGCCTGTTATTTACATATAAGGTTTTGCTTGTTGATTCATGAGCTTTGGGTTGTATTTAGAATTTGTGAGATGCTGTGCATTTCTATTTTAAAAGATTTAAAACAGAAGATTTTATTTGTTTTTTTACAGAGTCTGTAGCTCGCTCTAGTAAATTGCTCAGCTGGTGCCAGAGGCAGACAGATGGATATTCTGGTGTAAATGTGACAGATCTCACCATGTCATGGAAAAGTGGCTTAGCTTTGTGTGCCATTATCCACAGATACCGTCCAGACTTAATGTGAGTAACTGGCTACTTCAAGTAACTGGGAAGGGCAGAACATTAGTGGGATTAATAGTATGAGGATTGAGGCAATGCATTTGTGATTTATGAGGAAATGGATTGAAATGAATTCAATTAAACTTGATAGAAACCAGCAGACAGGGATTCACGAGGAGAGTGGAAGGTTATGATAGCTCGATGAATTTGAAGATAAATGTGTTGTCGTTTTCCCTTCTGGATCATTTGGCAGAATTAAGCTTCAAATTGGTACTGACTGAAAAGCATTATTGACTGACAGATTTTTTCCATGTGAAGTGAGTGAGGAATAGTTCATAGATTAAGTTAAATTTCTCATGAACAAGTCTCTACACAGCCATTTATAAATGTTCTGTTTAACAGTAACTCTTTTTAAAGACATTTTAGGCTGCTCTTTTTGGAAGTAGTGACCCACAGTCTAAATAGATGTCGTTACTGTTTGTACACTGACATGTTGGTTGGATGAATGACAAGAGGTGTCCTCTTACATGGTGCATTGGGTAAAACTGTCTAGATTCCAGAATGGGAGGAAAACATTGGCTGGAATAAGTAACAGTAGGGAAGACTCTGGTACTTAAATTGAAATCTGAAATGTCTTCAACTTCCCAAAGGGATGTTAGAAAAAGTAGACTTAATCCAATGTAAAACATGTTGAAAAATTGTGTGGTTATTCCTTTCCATGTGCACTGAACTACTTCTGTGTTGGTTAACCTGAGTTACGTTGTTTCACAGCCCTGTAGCTTGGGGAGAGTTCAAATAGCTTTTGAAATGATTTCTGNGATCTAATTGCCTAACCTAAATCAATATGGCCAACCCTTAAATATTATTAATGTTGTCACAGCTCTTTATTTCTGACAAGTCAAGTGTATCATTCTGGTGGGGGGAAAAAAAGTGGGCTTAATAGCCTTTTAAAAATATATTATGTGTTGGGTATTAATTTTAAAACTCTGGACTCTTTTTAAGAATACTGATGAT
>VYZS01032088.1:329-20254 GCA_013400695.1 Neodrepanis coruscans | reverse complement strand
CTTCCACTCCATCTTCCTCTCCACCGTATCCCAGGCAGCAGGTGATTCCTTCTGCATGCTCTGTCCCTTTCTCTTCATTGCTGCTTGTGCAATTGACTGGATCAGTTACTGGATATCTCATTTATAAACACATTTCCAATTTTCTTTTTTTCATATGCTGATAGGGATTTTTCAGCCTCTTAGGGTAGGAACATAGAGCAGCACTGGCTCACTGGAAGCATGGAGAGGCTCCACTGAGATTTTGCTGTAGGCTAATTTTTAATTACAGTAGCCTTTCTCAGTTTTGAGAGACAGCAAAGTAGACATTAAATGTTTGGAGTAATGCAGGGAAAGAAAATGGAACTTTGCTCCATCTCCACTCTTCATTTAAATCGATGTGGCTGAAATTTTGCCCTTTTAGTCATTAAACTTTTTTAGGATTACTTGTATGAAGCGCTCTTTGGAGTGTTGTAGTGTCCTGCATGTGTCCACTCTGTCCTCCTATTTCCCCACACTCAGGCTGTTGTCTCACAAGAGTTTGTATTCAGTCTGTCTGACGTTGAGCCTGGAGCAGTGAGAGCTGTTCTGAACACAGTGCATAAATGGGCATCCAGATGTTTGTGCACGTGTATTTGTTGCTCTAGTTAAATATTACCTGAAAACCTTTAAAATTTGTGTCTTCTTATATGTTGTCATTGTGCTTCTTTGAGTTTTATCCTTTTTTTAATGTTTGTTTCACTGTCATACTGCCATAATAAAATCCACTCTTTTCTGATCAATCCTGAACCAATATTGAGGTCATAAAAAGGCAGTTGCAGTTCCATTACTTCATTTAAGGATTGTACAAATCCATTTCCCCATAGACAGAACATGTTTCTTTGCTGAACACTTGGTATGCCTATAAACTCTGTAAAGGCACGTTACCTTTTAGCAGAGTAAACAAGTTTTATTCTTTGGCATAAAGGTTGACTTGCCTTATTGCTGTAGTTTCTCAGAAAGTAATTACATGTTGCACTTTAACTGGTCAAATTATTGTCAGCCTCCAGAACAGACATTCTTTGCTGACTCTGTGATCAGGTCTGATTGCTGATCCCATTTGAAACTGTCCTAACAAAAAAGGTGGTTGCTTTTCTGCCACACTGTGGACAGCATATGGTGCAAGGAAGGACACAGGAATTGGCCTCTAGGTAGAATGGGTGGGGAAAGCCCTTTTCATTAGTAAAACCTGCATTTAAACTGAAATATAACATTATCAGATGATGTGAATAGTGAAAATCTCTTGTCAAAATCCTTTGAACATTTTGTTGGATACATTTTATAGAAGAAGAAATTTTTTCCCCAAGCTTATAAATAGAGAAACCAAGGCAGTTAAATGCTGAGTTTTACTTTCTAATCTATAGTGGAGGTTTCATTTTCCATATAGAGAAACTTGCTTTCAGTCACTAAGGGTTTGGAAGCTCTCTATTTTCCTTCTCTTGCTTTTCCAAGTGTTTGTTTGTCCCATGTCTTTTTGGTTGCCTAGTTCAGTCATGAGAGCCAGCTACTGCTGGGTCCAAGTGTACTCTGACCATTTTCTGTGTTGTGTCCCATTGAGAATTTGTTTGCTTGCCTTCTTGCTTAAAGATATAATTAAAAAAAAATTAATCTTCATTCTGTTAACTCTGAGGAATTTTTACCCTCTGTGCTACAGAACTGATCTGTTGGACTCAGCTGAGTAGTCTGGTTTTGGAGACATTCTTTTTTCCTTAGGAATGGTTTCTTTTCCTGAACTTGTCTTGGCTTTGGCCTCGTAGCAAGTCAGACGGATCTGTGTCCTTGTTACACTGATGTCTTTTTAAACCTGTACCTATGCACTTCTAATGCATTCATTCAGTCACTTCTTTTAGACTCTGCATTCCCCTCCTTCGAACTAACCTCACAGTGTGAGTTATATTGAGTGTCTTACCATCTTTATTGTGCTCATTTCATTACATTGTGGTACTTTATTGTTGTTTACTGACCTAATATGAATATATACTTCTTAAAAAATTCCTCTACAGAAGCCAACAGGTTTAGAATATTCTTAATAAACTATTCTGCTGTTATGGCCTTTCTTCTGCCTGCATAATAAGAAAAATCAGATGAAGTGTGTTTTGTTTAGGAGATTGGTCTGTGATTGTTTTTAAGCTCCTAATTTGTTGCCTGCAGAGATTCAGGGAACCTGGTGCCGGCTATCCCGGGGAGCAGAGTCCCAGACAGGAAAGGGTAAAGAGCATGAACAAATGGCATGGCTGCTGATGACACAGAGCTGTGGTGGATGTGTGCAATGATGACACAAAGCTGTGGTGGTTGTGTGCAATACAGAGAGTGAATATACTGGGTAGTGAAACACACTTATCCTACTGCTGCTGTTAACACGCTGGAACTGCTGGGAGTCAATCAGGAGTGATTCTTTCTGTGTGATACCCACATAAATGCATAACAAGCATTCATCAACAGTTTGCTATATGCTTTTATTTTGCCTTAGATCTAGCACTCAAGCTCTTCTCAGGCTTTATTTCCTCTTACACCTCTTCAGTGCAGTGTGCTGTGGCTGTAGCAGAACAAGGAGAGTTATGTTTTGTGCTAATTCATGCGAACATGGTGGCATTGTTCTCACTGCTTGCTTTCTGGATGGTTAAACAACTGGCATTCCATCTTGCCTCCTACAGGCCAAATTAAAAGGAAAAATGATGAGGCATTATTTAGTATAGAGACTTTGAAGCCTTCTTAACAATGAAATATTCAACAGTCTGTCTCAATGGCTCAGTATTGTACAGAAGCATGGGAAAAGAATAGATAGACACTCAAAAGGATCGGTTGATTTGAATTCATATTGACAAATTAATTGGCATTCCAGTAAAGACTGTGAATGAATTAAGTCATAAGTGGTAGCCAGCTACAAAACTGTTGCAACTTTCAGAATGTGTTCTAACAAAAGCCTCTTGTGGGCCGAATGTTTTCTGACAGGCAGTAGAAAATGAATACACATGTCTGCAGTGACACAGAAACCCACAGCTTTATAATAGGCCCTAGTTTTATTGAAAATGATCTAGTAGGAAGGAGTAGGTGGAACTGAAAACAGCTGGAAAGTAGAAAGTACTATTAGTGCCTCTGAATGGGAAAAATGTTTCTCGTAAACTGGGTGTGAGCCCAGTTTTGTGTTCTGCATTGGAGGACAATAAACAATACAGAGCAGCACCCTGGCATTCTTGACAGATCAAGCCTGAAGTTTCTTGATGCACATGCTTGTAGTTCCTGGTCCATTTACTTTTGTACTCTAGAAACAAATTGGCTGAAGTCTGGGTGCTATGGTAAGTGATACTCCGGCCATACACAGCAGGCCACAAGTCAGCTCTTATTTCCATGTCACCAAATGCATCACACAACTGTTTAGGAAGGTTGATATGAAAGACCAGAATAGCAGAGGTGTCAAATATTGTGCCTGGAGTGTGTTGACATAGTAGTGCAGTAAGGACAAGTAGGATGGTGAAGTTGCATAAGCAAAACTGGCAGCTTCTGAGAGTGTTTGCATTTGCTGTCCTTTGCTTCAACCAGTCAGGCTCATTAACCATCCTCTCTTTGGCATGTAGAGCATTCACTTTGCATAAATCACCTTCCTTAAGAAATTAATTCTTTATGATAACCAAAGTACATTACCCTAAAAAAATGTATTTCTGTTCATGAAATCTGAGAAACACAAATACATATGTGTTTAGATATTTAAAAGAAATCATTGACAAAGGAGAACTATGGGGAAATAACTCGACAGATAAGGTGCTTTGTGTATGTTAAAACCACATTTTAAAATGATTTCTTAATGGTAATGCCAGGGAGAGAGAGGCTGTGCACTTGGTTGGTTTTGGCTGCAGCAGTCCTAGTGAGAGAATTGTGAATAACAACTAAATCAACTGCCCATTTTCATGCCCTTAAGGGTCAAAACAGAGGACTTCATTAGGACAGTAGACGTTGGGGGAGAAAAGTGTTCACATGAGAGCTTCTCTCGCTGTTCTGCATGTGAATGTCATACCTCTTGACTGGCATTTTGGTGTGTCTTCCTTATGGGGCTTTTTTTTTTTGGTTGGTTTGTTTACTTCTTCCCTCCTTCCTCATCTCACAGAGATCTCCTGGTTTATTTTCTGATGACCAAGTACCTGAGAATGTTGAGCAAAGGGCATGTCAGCTGGCTGCCCTGCTGGAGTCCAGACGTGCAGTGAGGCAGCAGGTGACAACAGCCCTGCCTATCTGGTGCTCTGTGTCAGTGTGGGATTCTGGGCACAGCTGAAATCTGGGGGCCAGAGAGAAAAAGTCACCAAAATACAATGAACACTGCTCTACTGTCATGTGGTTAAAATGACAGTCAAGTCTATTTTGTGCAGCATTTTTGTCTGACTTGCCAGTTCCTAGTTGTCCCCTTGTTTGGTGAGCGACAGTATTTCTGTCCCTCAAAACACAGTATGAAAAATAAAGCAAAAAGCAGCCTCTAAACTTCAGAGTACATGCTGAACAGCTGGGCTCCAGATCAAATCTTCTCGCAGTGGTCATTTACCAGTCAGTTGCTCACAGGTTTACTTGCTTCTGGAAGCAAGAACATTCACATTTTCCAAGCATAATTCCTGGCTCTGAAGTGCTACATTTGTGGCCATACTTCCTGCATACTTATTTCCAACAGGAGAACTGGCAGCTTGTGCAGATTTTCTTTGATTCCAGTGTACTTTTCTGTTCCATTTTGGTTTTGTGCCTGTTTCTCCCTCCAGTGTGTTGTCTTTGGGATATAGGAACGTGCCAGTTTGGACTGGTGTTTCTTTGGTTGCTTGCCCCTATCTCTGTTTTCAGTTATCTTCAGCAGCATTTGGCAAACTGCAAAGTGCTTTTGGAAAACACCATCTACAGCAGTGATTTTTTTTTGATAACTTACATTTTTGAGTTTACCATCCAAAGTCAATCTGTCTTCTTGAACTAGAGCATAAACAGTCCCAGAACTTCTGCTGGTGGGCATAGAAAATTATAGCATCTAGGTCACTTCCCATTGCTGGGTTTTTTTTGGATGCCATCTTTGCTGATGATTAAAGCCAGTGAAGCTGTTCTCCAAGAAGAACCTTCGGCTAGATTTGAGATTTGGGGACAAACTATGAAAGACTGAGTAAGAAGACAAGTTTAAACAGAGGCACCTATTTGTTAATGCGTGACACGATTGAAGATCTCAGGCATGATCCACAATGCTCATGTGCATTTCCTTATTCAGTAGAAATGATGATACAGAAATTAAGATCTCAACCAAAACATGTTGCTCCTACATTTTGTGTTGCTGTCTGGCAATTTGAGTTTCCTTTTGAGGGTGTAAAAGATTAACTGCATTGCAATACAAAGATAGAAATTATTTTCTAAATTGTCTAATTTCTGTATCATACAGAATGGAAAAGGAGAGAAAATGTAGAGGAGACAGAGAACACAAAGTAGGGGAAACCATAAAGTGTGTTGGGCAGAGAGGAAAAAGAGGAAACAGATGTTGGAACACTGCAAACAATGATGGATTATGATGTGGGACAGTTTAGTAAGAGAAAGAAGGCTTAGCAAAACAAGAGATTTTCCCAGAAGAAATTTGACTAAATTTTGATGCTCTTAAATACAGAAAATTTGTGTATTAACAATTATGAAAGCCAAGCTCTTTTGCATTTAGTCCAGTAAATTTAGTCTTGAGGTTAGCCTGTTTTAAGTGACTAGAGTAGCTATTTTCATGGGTCATGCAGTTACATGACATTTATTTTTCCTTTTTATTACTTAAACCATAATTTTCTTTTCAAAGAGAGTCAGTTATTTAAAATTTGCAATTTTTTTCCCCCAGACTATAATTTTTAGAAATATATTGTTTCTACCAGTGCTGTTTGTCTGATACTTCCAGGGTTTTTTTTCTATTTATGTGAGGTATTTTTTTGTGAGAGGGACATAATAATCCTGAGAGATAATGACAAGGGTACCCTGGAAGACCAAATTTAGGTTCTCCTGTTAGAAACCAGTTTCAAAAGGATGCAGGTTCTCAGTTTGTGATTTGTTTTTTGCCATTTGGTAAGCAAGAGCATCAGATTATTTTATGTTGATTCATTCTTTTTTAATGCAATGCCTCTAATTTGCTTACAGCAAATTTAAAGTTGGAAATTTGCTGCTAATTACAGGAAATACATACAAGCTATTTTCTTTCTCTTCCATCCCCAAGGAGAGCAGAGTTTTGGTTTATATAGTTAAAATACAGAAGAGGTCTCACTTGGCTTGAAAGATGATCTTTGGTGCCTTGGGCCAGTAATAGAGAACAATGGGAGATACAGGAGGAGCAGAGGAAATTGATTTGGAATCTTTGCCAGTGGCTTAGTTGGTTGGGTTACAGGAGGTTGAACATCTATGGAAGTAGGTAACTGCTTCCAAATGGTCCTAAATAACTTAATTTGCTCTTTATTACATTTTAAGAATAACTTACTCTGCCTCATTAGGGAGACAGTGAAGATACACTGGATATTCATCTCTGAGTTTTCCTACAAGTCTTTAACAAATTGTTCTTGATGGTGGCCAGAAAGGCCTGAAGGTTGTTTTTTTTTATTTTCTCTTCTCTTTCCTCTGCAGCCCTGTATGATTGTTCTGATTTCTATTTTATTTTTTAGCCTGAGACTGAACCGTCTCGCCGATTCTTTGTTGACCAGTGGGAGCTCTCCCTTAGCCTCCGTTCTTCTAATCGCCCTTCCTCACCTTCATCCGACTCCCTTCGACAGGTAGCATTGGCCTGAGCGTTGCCAGGTGCTCTCAGCTGTGTTTGCTTGCTGCATCCTGGGCCCAGTGGCCAAGGACACACCACAGAGATGGCCAGGCTTGCGATGCTTCACCTGCAGAACACGATGTCTGTGCATAGTCATGCACAACTGAGAAGCCAGAGGCAGCCTGTGCCTGGCATAGCTGGTTGTTGTCAGCCATAAAGCAGTTTGAAGCTAAATGTGTTTAACATTTGAAGAGTTTGTGGTACATCTCACTCCTAAAACAGTTTTTTTGGGGCACTGATAGTCGTTTTGCTTGCTGCTTTTGTTGAGGTTTTGGGCTGAACGACTGAATGGGTTTGTGCATATGTGGTTAATGGACAGTGTGAAATAAGAAAGTACTTTTGCTTTCTGAAAAATCACTGGGAATTTCAACTAGTTGCAGGAACTAGGTTTGACCTGCTGGAGAAGGTTCTTTGTCTGTTTTTGACAAAGCTGCAGAAGATTGGATGTCTTGAAGGCTTTTGACTATGGGAAGAAAGATGTTTCATGTAAGACCCATTATTAGCCCGGGTTTGATACGTAGGAAAAAAGCAAAACAAATCAGAAACACACAACCCCAAGTGAAAAATTCAGTGACTAAATTTCTCACACAAATAGCCCGAGGTGTTGTGAGTTAAAATTAACATGGTTCCATTTTTAAGCATGGAACTTCATATGTGCTGGTAGAAACTTAAAATATCCTGATGGATCTGTGTTTAAGGTCAGATGAAGATTTCAAACCAAAACTTGATCAGCCAAAAACTGGTTCAGCAAAAACCAGGTTTTTCCTATGGAAATGCTTGATCTATCTTTTCTTAAAACTTAAAAAGCCTCAAAGGTTTTTGATCCATGAGAGAAAAACAGAAAACTATTGGCAAAATTATTATGATTGCCAGTTAAAGATCAATGCTGAAGGAACTTTTACAAGTGAGCACCATTTTAAATGCTATACTTGCCAAGGTATGATATATGTCATAGGCAACTCTGCACACACTGGCAAAATATGGAACCTGGAAAATTTTGAAAGACAAATCATTTGTTATTTCTTATCAATCAAAATACTGCAAGTGCTCTGCATTTTGGAATGGAATCAGTAGACAGGTATAAGTTCTTTCTGGGTAGAAATAAACCCTCATTACTCCAGTAACAAAGAGGTTAAGGAATTAGGACTGTAGTGACAGCATCAGTAATCTGCCTGAACACTCCATTTTCCATGTCCCTTTTCCCCAAAAGTACCCACTCTGTGGTGAGTTTCAGGTTTTGTTGTGCTTCCTGCTGTTCTCATGTCTGAACTCATGAAGGTCTTAAATATTCCTAAAAGGCTAATAACTACACATATTAAATTAGCTCTTAGTTGTGGGAAATAACTAGTGTGCTTCAAGCAAGTTCTACTGTACAAGTAAAGGGGGTTTTAAGTTAAATTATCGTCCTTTCCTTTTGTTACCCTTGGTATTTTACATTTGCTAGAAGCTGGAGGGTCTCTCTGGTGATCCTGTATTAGCTGAGTCTCCAGCTAGAAACATTCATAATGCTTCTTAGTCTGGAAAAGCAAAGTTGCTTGGCATGCTCCTTGCTGCTCTGAGTCAAATACGTGGCGTTTGCAGTGTGACTGAGCTCTAACATGGATGTAACCACATCATTTTCTTAACCATGTAATTACTGCCAATGGTTGTGTTTCCTGTGAAAAACACTTCCTCCGCTCCTGCAGTGATTGAACTTGGCTTGCAGACACTCATTTTGTACCATCTGAGGTAACAGCCAACTTGCCTGGATTTCATGGAATTACTGGAGGGGTTTTAGGTATCCAAGGTTACGCAGTCAGTCAGTACCCATGAGGGAGAGAAGCCAAATCATAAAGCCGTGTTCACAGTTCAACAAGTATATGTTCCAGATGTACGCAGGTACGGCTTTAATGCATTGGATGAGGCTCTTCCGTCTTTTTCCATATGAACCTCTCTGTGTTAGACACTCATGAAGAATTAATGTTTTTGAATCACTGTGAGTTCCTGAGTTAAGGGTTCCTCCTGCTCTGTGAATTCTGTGTAAATGAATTCTTCCCTGTTGCTAAGCATATAAATACACTGCTGTAATCAGCATGTTGCATTAGACTATGTGACATGTCTTCCAGAAGGTCTTTGTTTCTGATGCCAATTTTACCTGGAACCCAAAAATCTTAACATATATTTAGTTTCATCTTTTAGGATTGTCTATGCTCAGGTTTCTGCGTGCAAAATACCCCACAAGTGAAAGTAAGATCTGCTCCCTTTCATCATCATGGTATTTCTGGGACACTTAGAAAATGCAAAATGCAGTTCTCCCTGTCTGCTCTTACAGGTGATCCTGGACTGGACTGGTAATTTCTGATGACACTGGCTTTGCTGTTTACTACTTGTCACTTCATATTGTCCACTGTCTTAGCATGATTTGACCTCTCTGCACCTTTTCACCATCTAACCTATCATCGTTTCAGTTAATTTTTTTAATTTGATTTTTTTTTTCCTTTTCTCATTTCACTCTTGTTTTATTCAACCCATCTGGTAGAAGTACATAAAGATGTACACAGGAGGAGTGAGCTCATTGGCTGAGCAGATAGCCAATCAGCTTCAAAGGAAAGAGCAACCCAAAACCCTTCTAGACAAGAAGGAACTGGTAAGACCATGTGCCGACGATGATACGTGTTTGTGCTTAGATGTCCTGTAGATCTGAAGTATTGTGAGTGTCCAGTTGTTGAACCGATGGAATCTGTTGTAGCTTTGTGAAAGACCTTGTTTCCCTTTCTCCATCCACCCTCACTCTTGTCCTCGTTTTCTTTGCCAAATATTTGAATCTAATTTTAGCATCCCAGGGTCGTGCCTAATTAGTTGAGAAACTGTTTGTAATACTTTTGCTTACTTCTGCTGCTTGCTGGAGGAGGAGATACTGATTTTGATAATGTAGGTCTAAGAACTGCTGTTTGAAGGTTTTTTAATGGTTTTACCTTTCCATCATAAGACTCCTTAAGTCATTTATTTCAAGGTCATCACTAATAGTGCTGGTGTCCACTCATCCACCCAGAGTTTATTTTACTCCTGATACATGTAGGCACGGCATCCTAGGACCCTTTTTCCTGGACAACAAGGTTAGTTTTGGGTGTCCTGGTTAAAACTGTGAATTGTGTCCAAGAACTGCAGCATTCACCAGTGGAAAGAACCACAGCATCAAGGTGCTCCTGTATCCACCTAAACGAAGAGAAAACCTGACCGCGTGATCTCGGTGAGGCTGGACCCACACGAACTCAGCCATCCCATGTTTCTGTCTAGGGCTCACTCAAAAAGGAGTTCCCCCAAAACCTGGGAGGCAGCGATGTCTGTTACTTCTGCCGCAAGCGCGTCTACGTGATGGAGAGGTTGAGTGCTGAGGGCAAGTTCTTCCACCGCAGCTGCTTCAAGTGTGAATACTGCGCCACCACCCTGCGCTTGTCCTCCTACGCCTACGACATTGAAGATGGTAAGAGAAAGTGCCCTTTTGTCAGGATTCTCTTAAACTGTCCTGCAAGTCCTTCAAGTGATTCAGCTCTTTTTTTTCTGGTGTGTTAGAGAAGAGAGGGACTTGCGTGCCAAAGCCACCATCTCTCCAACTGCTGAAACTCCTCTGTGGCCAGGTTGTGCTGACAGCAAAATAGCTGAGCTTGTAGGAATTAATTTAACACAGTAACAGCTGCTAGAAGGCAAAGAAACAAATAGCTGGAGGCTTTAAACAGGTTTGGAGGCTGAGTTTGAAAGCTAGACACTTTATTGACAGTATTTAAATAAAAGCCCTTAGTGTTAATACCACTTAAGAGAAAAAGCCAAATTGGACAGAAATAGAGTCAGTTTGTTCTCCTTGAAGACATCATGACCGTCCAACTCTGTATGTTTATTTTAGATATACTAAAATAGTAACTTTATAATCAGGGGCTATGATAATAGGTTATTACAAACTAGTTTCTGTTTATATAGAGAAAAACTGAACGTTAATTTGAGTAGACATAAGTGAATGTTTGAGAGAGAGTGTTGTTGAAGTAGTTACTGAGGATTAAGTAATGACTCATTTTCTGTATCTGATAGACTAAGGGAGGAAGGGATATGATTACAAAACTTGATGATGACTCAGTTAACAGAATCCAATATGCTCAAAATGAAAGGAAGCCTCAGATATACCCTGCAAATCTGAGAAACCAGACAATGTGGCAGCAGATGAAACCCAAATTTATCAAGAAAGTGTGCATATTGAAAGTAATAAATTGAAATCACCCATCACTTGTGAAAAGTGATCTCCTCCTAAGAGGAGAAATGTATTGCAGTCTTTGCTTGAGCAGAGATTGATAAAAACGTCACGTTTTCTGAGGAAAAAATACGAGAAAGCATTTCAGATAAATTTTGATTTATATCAGCAGGTATGCCTTTATTTTCTTCCACAGCTGCCTATATTTAATCCTATCTCAATAGGAAAATATGTGGTAAATGGTGTAAAACTAATGACAGGTAAGCTTCAAAGGGTTTTTCTCCACTCCAGTCGTTTTTCTCCACTTACTGGCAAAGATGAAGTAAAAATTATAAATTGATAAGCCACAGGGTGGAACTCCAGACTATTCTACTGCAGATTGAAATGTTATAAAATGGATAGGTATGTACTGCATGTAACCAGGCAGAAACTTTTTTGCATATACTGGATAGAATAATGGTCATGGAAACACCATGTAGGCTTAAGGAGCAATAAGAATCAAAATTAGATATTCTTCATGTATTATATCAGGACTTGAAGTAACAGACTTGAAATCCTAAAAGGTTGAGGAAACTTAGAATCACCAAACCAGACTCCCAGTAAGGAATAGAAACCCCTTTATTTCTTGTCCAGAAGGTCAGCAGAGTTGGCTTGGGAGTTTAAAGGAGCCAATGGTAATTTTGAAATCAACATATGAAAGTAACATCATCAGTAATCAGAGTTAGGGAAAAGCATTTTTTGAGCCCTTCTGTTATTTTGGGCATCACAAGTAACTGAATACCTGAGTGTATCTTAAGCAGTGACAGACTGAGCTCCTCTGTCAGCTGAATGGGCTGAAGCAGTTTTTACTACTGGATTTTTAGTGATTCCCTCTGCAAGCAGTTATGGCCAGTTACAGCCAGATAGTGAAGCAAACAAACACAAAAGCTTGGAGTTTCAGCTCACTGATAGCATTGATTCTGAAATTATATTATCTGCCTGACAGTTGTGTGTGTATATGAAGCAGATATGGCCAAACAGAAATACATGGTATCCTATCTAATCTAAAAATTATTATCTAAAAATTTAGCTTATATTTAATTCTGAGTTTTCTTTGAGAGGAGAAAAAAAAAAGGACAAAGCTTTACACACATTGTTGCTGTTCATGTAGCTGTTGGGACTGATAAGCTTCTGCAGCATTCTGCAGCCAGTATCTGGTTTTAGGCTTCAAAGTCTGAGAATTTTTATGTAAGAAATTTTCCATTGCTGCTCATTTCAGACAATCTCAAAGAGCATTTTTTGGGAAGAGTAAATATTAAGACATGCTTATTTAACTAAAGATTTCTCAAAAGATAGTATTTGTCACTTTTCCATCATAAAACAAAGCATTGTGCAAATACCAGCCCAGAGAAACTAGAGGAAGAGGTCAGAATATATGTGGGAGTGCATTAGCAAAGCTCTAGGCATAGAATAAGCATATACCAAGCAGGGATACACTGACCAAGGTGCAGTGGAAAGTAATTATGTGGCATCAGTTTGCTGCTGTCACTATTATTAGCAGTAGTAGTATTAGTATTATGGTATTACTTAGTGCTGCTTTGTCTTCCTGACAGTGTTCAGATACCAGTGAAAAACCTATCTAGACTTCTGGGGTGTTACTAAACCAGTAGTATCACAAAAGGTTTTATTTGTGAAAATGAAACATTGTTTGATTGTCCTTTCTACAAGTAGCCACTGTGCACTTTGAGAGATGGTTCTCTGGGAGTTAACACTGTCCTCTCCCACTTTCCTCTGCTGGTTGTATTCATTCTTGCTTTTTCCAAAAGTGCTTCTGCCAGCTTTTCATGTGATGATTTCTTTGTTCCTCACACACTGCCGCATTGTTAGCATGTGATACCACACAAGCCTCACAGCTTTGCTGTGGTGTTTGATAGGATTTTAAACTAAATGGCTGTCAGGCACCCAATGGAAAGGAGGCTGGTTACGAGGGGGAGAGAGGAGGGCTGGAGCTGAAACTTCAAATAGTGTTCGTACAGTGAAAAAACTGGAGGGAGCAACAGAAATGGCAGCAGAAAAGAAGTTGCAGTGAGATGGATATTTATGTTGTGCTGAACTCCTGTGTTCTCATTGTTGACCAACATTTATGTTTTGCCTGCAGGTAAATTCTACTGTAAGCCTCACTACTGCTACCGACTCTCTGGTTATGCTCAAAGGAAGAGGCCAGCAGTGGGTTCTCTGTCAGGAAAGGTAATTCATTATTTTCTTCTAATATGTCGTGTTACTAGAGTTTGATTTCAACACTGAGAAAATAAATATGATGGGCTTTTTTTCAGAAAGTATAAAAATTCAGATTGTGTGGACTTGCTTTTTTATATCATGAAAGCTTACAAGTTCCACAAATTTTATTTAAAAACAGTTCTTCTACTTATTACTTCTCTTTCATGGTACTTATTATAAAATTATGTACTATCCCATTCAAAACAGAATTTTGATTTCTTTTCTTGTCAGCTGAAATACTTAGTCCATGCAGAGACTAAATGAATAATGTTACCAGTTCTGGTTTTGCTTTGTTGCTCCGTGGTTTTTCGTAAGATGAAACTAATTGTTTGCTTTTTCTTTGAAACGTGAAGTTCTGCCCCATTTGCATAAGCTATGAGGATCACCTGCCTTCATTCCTGAAGGTTTTCTGTATGTTAATGGGAATCTTCATGAAAAGAAAGGATATCCCTTTTCCTACACTATTGTAATGGAAACATTTGTGCTTTAAACATGGGATGAAGGCACACTGTATAATATAGAAAAGTCTCTCAGCTTCTGTCATTACAATTCAAGGCACTTAATTTTTCTCCTCAACCCCCTTTTCAGTATTTTTGCATTCACTGAGTAAGCTACATGATAGTATCTTAACAAGTTCTGTTATGTTTGCATACTGTAAACTGTCCTCCCTTAAATTATATATTCCTTCATGGTAGTGCTGGTGCCTTTCTGCCCATTTCTCAGGTTTTATTGGTACAAGCTGGGGCTCTACTCGTCCTTTAGGGAAGGATAATGGAGCCATCCCAACATGTGTGCTGTACTTCCTGCCAAAAATAAGGACTAAAAATGGGACTTGTTTTATATCTCAGATGAGGAGACTTCACTGTTTTGACTTTCTTGGATGCCCAGCTTGTTTTTCAGAGCTTTAATAAAGCCATAACTTGGGAAGGAAGACACTTGATTCCTACCTATGTGATGGTTATGGGGGACCTCAGCTGCAAGCGGGATGCTTTCCTGTATCAGGATGTTCAGTACCTGTAACACTTCCAACTTTAACACCAATTTCCCTTCCCCCCACGTTGTTCCAGGACGCCAAAGGAGCTCTGCAGGACGCCATGGCAAGTGATGGGAACGGACGGGCAAACACCATCCCCACCTCAGCAGAGAGGGCCCCAGGTAGCTCCGCTTCCTTCTTTAGCAGGGTGGTGCAGTTCTCTCTCGGCCTCTTGGGCAGAGTTAGGGTGGCAAACCAGCGCCTGCAAAGCACAGTTTCCTCGATTGGGCACCAGGTAGCCCAGAATCCTTTGGACTCCTTTTTCATGTGTCAGCTGATGGCTTTTGGGGTTCCTTTTCTCTATGTCCAGTCAGAAGTTCTCGTGCAGATCCTAGGGGAATTCTGTGGGCAGCCTGCTGACCAGTAAGAGTTAATGTGACCTGATTTTGAGATGTGTAACTCGTGTGGTTTTTGTGGTGCCATGTGAATTTTGTGCGTTAAGTGAAAAATCTCAGTATATTGTTTTGCACTGTGGCTTTGGGGCTTAGATGTTCTCAGTCCTTTCAAGGACATTATTCAAAAGAATTCTGGGAAAACACAGATGCTCAGTTGAGGGTCTCCTCTGGGTGGGCCCCGAAAAAGAGCCCTGTAATGCATGCAGCAAAATGTTAGTGAAGTTAAAAGTTTTTCTGAAGCACTGGAATAGCTCACAAACTGGATTTCTGTGTTTGCCTGAATTCTGGGTGTGGTTTCTTGTTCTCCCAAGCTTCTCTTCATTAATCTGGTACTTGAATGGGAAAGATCCCATTATCTCTGGATTGTGTCTCCTTTGGAATTCTGGGTGTCTCACAGCTAATGGGATTGGATTCCTTAAACCCCTTGAATTTCATGGTGCTGGCAGGTCATGGTGCTCTTCCCTCACTGCCAGTGTCTGTGCTGCTCGTGGCCCTGGCTTTGGAAATGGGGTGGTGAATGTGTGTGTCTCACTGTGAAGTAGTTTTGCCTTTTAACTTGAAATTCTAATTCCTTCTAACACAAGAGAAGTGTCTGTGCTACAAATGCTCGTTTGCCCAGCCCCTAAGTGCTCACTTAGTGATATCAGAAAAAGGAAAAGATTTGATTTCCAGTATTTGTTCCAGAACACTATGGATAAACTAAATCAGCTGCTTTTAGAGAGAGAACATACTTAGAGCAACACTTTGAGAAAAGAATGTTTTCATAATGCCAATTGAGAAAAGACCTTAACAGCACAGGAACAAATAAAAATCATGCTTTTCTTTGACTTTAATATATTATTCTTACAAGTGTTTCTAAGGTTGCAATGGAATGCAATCTGGCAGAGATTTATTCCTAGTGTTTGCAGTTGATTCTTGAAGTGTAGTTACTTTCAAGGTTTCCTCTTTTGTGTGTGTGTAATTTCTATATGGTAGAAGTGAAAAAAGGGAAAAGGTAGGAAAGAATGACATTTGCAAAATGCTATGGACAGATGTGTTAGCTACACATTTTTTGTGCAACTGGGTAGACTCAAAATTGCTTTCTCTGAAAGTTAAGAGATTTGTTTTTTTTTTTAAATCTGGACCATATTCTTTAAGATGAATGGAAAAAATATTTATTGGTGCACAGGGCATCTGATGTGAGAATAAGAGGGCTTATGGAGCGAAGCTATTGGTGATGAGAATTGGAAGGAGGAGATTTTGTTTACATGAATAATTAGTTTATCAAAGCAACTGCTGGCAGAATGTCTCCTTCCTCTGATTCAGTCCTTCCAACTGATCAAATTTAATTACTTTTACCAAGGAACATCCAGTACATAGCACCTAAATGATCATTAAGCAGAGCAAACAATAGGCCATAGTTTGCCATAAACATCTATAAATCAGATATCCATCAGCTAAAAATCAGGTGTTCTCATGTCTCCTTATGTAGTGGTGGTATAATCTGGAGCAGCACTGTGGCCCTTCCAGAGGAGTAAAAACGAGCAGATACCATTTTGTCAAACAGCAGAACTTGAAATCTAGGGCTCCTTCTGTTTGCTTTCTGCTTTTTTTTAAAGCAGTGTGTAACTGTAGCATAATGTTTAGAGCTTTTGGACCTTTTAAAGCTTTGCCTCTTGCAGTGCCCAAAGTGCATTAGGACATGCTCAGCTTAGCTGGGTCAAGCTGGGTCATCTCCCAGGCAGTGCATCGTGGTGACTTCTTGTCTGTGCATGACAGAAGCACATTTAGTAGCAGAAGAGGTGAGCTGTGCCTCTGCTGTGCTGAAGGAATTCCATTAGTAGATGAAATTTTGTTTTCTTTGTGCAGGATGTTTTAAGTGTATCTTAAAACTACTGGCTTAACAATGGCAGGAGCAAGTTAAATCAGAAGTACTTTAAAAACAAGTCGTGGTGTTATTAAAATCAGGTGTAGCAGTTATGTCCTATAGGTACCTACTTTTAGCTCCTGTTTTTGCTGGGTAGGTAGGTCAGGAAACCTGTGATTTGTTTATAATTGTGTATGGTTTGAAAAAACAAAACAGCCCCTTTTGAATTACCAAGCTTTGCTAATACAGTGGAAGAACAGGATATTATTCCTGAATAATCAAAAGGAGCCTGTAAGATCACATCTCAGTTTAACTCCTGAATTTGAACTATTTGTATATGATTTCCTGCAACTTATTAAATTGTCTATTTTTTGAAAGACTACGGGCATTCTGCTTTCATTTTAGAGCAGACAAATAACCTTGAGCAAAAACATGTCTGCGATGGAGACAGAGGCAGAGCTCTGTTTCCAAGGCTCCAATTTACCTGTCTTGTAGACTCCTCTAGTATAGGTCATATATCTGAAGATGTTCCCTTTAAGGCAAGTGCTATCAAGTGGAATTTGGCAATAGCAATTTTAAACACAGAGGTCTGAGCCAGTCCTGAGTAGTGATGTGGAGAGTAACTTGCCTCTAAAAGGATTAAGTAAAAGAAGAAAAATGTGTAACATGAACTGGTTTGACATTTGATGGAGATTTAAAAATAGCTTAGAAGGCAAAAGGAAGGTGTACAGCAATAACATTCATTACAGAATACAAGACAAAGACAAAAACCAGTTGTTTTTAAATTTCATACCTCTTAGTTAAATTCAGCCCTGAGTTAGCAAAAGTGATTTTTTCAGTGAGATTTATGGTAACTCATGCAAGGCCTGCTTTTTAGTTGTCATGGAATCCCAAATGGATTCTCTCCCTCCTTTGCTTTACCACCAAATCTGGCCTCTTTTTTAGCCAGCTCAATGCTTAAAATACATTCAACCACAAAATAACATTCAGAAGGTTTGGTCAGATGAGGTAAGATGGGTCACAATTGGTCACAACAAGCCCTTTCCTGTGGTGTGTTACTAACCTGATTGGCATGTGTTAACTTTGCTGAAGGTGTCAGTCCCTCACTGGGGTGGTGTTGAATGTGTTTTGTCTGTCCCTTGTCCTCTAAGGGTGATAGTTGCAGGGCACAGTCTGTGATGAGCAAGTTGAGGTTTGTTTAGCTAAAATCACCCTTTTTGTGAAGGTGTTGCCTGGTGTGGTGGTTCCAAGGGATGTTCCCAGGGAGGTTATGGTCAAAGTGGCTCCTAAAACCCTCAGTGTGGGAAGTGGCAACAAGCTTTTGAGCAATGGATGCCATTTCTCTCTGGGAAGGGGAAGTTGGGGAAAGCTCTTGCTGGGCTTTGGGTCCTGCTGAACTGTGGCATGCTTGACATAGATTCTGTAACTTTCTCTGTACCCTGTCTGCCTGTTTTTCTCTATCTTCTGCATTTGCCTTTGTGCCAAAACTGCTGCTATTGCCAAGAGAAAAAAAAAACAAACAAAAACACAACCTTTTGCTTTTCAGCTGTCTTTCCCTTTGATAATCTGTAACTGCTGTGTCTTGATTTTTTTTTAATATTATTTACAGTACNGCAATATTTACAAAAGTACAAAAGAAATCTTTATGAATGCATCTAATATGATTTGCACACAATTCTATTTCTGTGTCTAACAAAATACAAATATATTTTATTTATATTTCTCTTTAGAAATTAGCTTCTTGTTTATTAACATTGCCTCTTCATTGTTCAGAAGCATTGCCTTTACAGTTCTCCATACATGGAACATGCCTTACTTGTAAAATGATTTAGCTTGAAGCAATAATGTTTGCTGTGCAAACAAACATCTTCATGACATCCTATACTTGGCCACTTCATTATTATCCANGACATAGATTCTGTAACTTTCTCTGTACCCTGTCTGCCTGTTTTTCTCTATCTTCTGCATTTGCCTTTGTGCCAAAACTGCTGCTATTGCCAAGAGAAAAAAAAAACAAACAAAAACACAACCT
This sequence comes from Neodrepanis coruscans, assembly GCA_013400695.1. Classification (NCBI taxonomy): domain Eukaryota; kingdom Metazoa; phylum Chordata; class Aves; order Passeriformes; family Philepittidae; genus Neodrepanis; species Neodrepanis coruscans. The sequence goes on along the minus strand of VYZS01032088.1, from coordinate 1,671 downwards.
TTTGCTTTTCAGCTGTCTTTCCCTTTGATAATCTGTAACTGCTGTGTCTTGATTTTTTTTTAATATTATTTACAGTACTTTATATGGTTTTAATGTGCTTTTAATGCAAATGCTGTTCTGTTTGTTCTAAAGGTCTGTAAGAACATATTTCCAAACCTCAGTTCTTCCTTGACAGATGGACTTGGAACAGTCTTTACCCCTATTAGCTTTATGTTATGCTCCTTGGGGTGACTTTAGCCAGTGATGTTTTGTTGTAAGTCTCCCTTTTCAGGCTCATGTTCTCATTGAAATGCATTTTCCCTGTCAGCAATAGGAAGTTCATAAAGGAAAGACCTGTTAGGGAAATTCATACTCCAAAATGTACAGCAANGGGTTTTGTTCTTGTTTTAATTTGGTCTGCTTTAAAAGCTAAATTCCAGAAGATAGCAGCAAACCAGTTCTGTACCATCACATTTGTGGTGCCTTCATTTTAAACCACTGAACACATACAAACACATCCATCACAAATACACCCTTCCCTGTCCTGAAAATAAAAATGCAAAAAAATAAAATTAAAAAAAAAAAATATTNGTCTTTACCCCTATTAGCTTTATGTTATGCTCCTTGGGGTGACTTTAGCCAGTGATGTTTTGTTGTAAGTCTCCCTTTTCAGGCTCATGTTCTCATAGAGATGCATTTCTGTCCCTGTCAGCAATAGGAAGTTCATAAAGGAAAGACCTGTTAGGGAAATTCATACTCCAAAATGTACAGCAATAAAAGGCAAGTTATGAGATCTTTGCTGTAGTTACTTGTCCTGTGAAAGATTTAAGAAGCCAAACACAAGCCATAGAATGCAAATCTAAAAAATGCAATACAAAGCAGTAGTACTATGTCTGTTTTAATGTCACAAAACTATATATATGCAATCTGAAAAGTTATAAAATCTTCCTGTGGGTGTGCCTTAAGTGTTTTCAGGGAGAAATATTTGGAGCAACGCCCTTTACTGTAGACTCTTAAAGCAATCTATTGTATAGAGCAAGCAATATATATGAGGACATTCNAAATTAAAAAAAAAAAATATTCATATTTCAGGATGCACAACCAAATTTGGAGGAAAGATATTTCCTCTGCTAGTGTGCCTTGAGTGTTGTCTGTTCTGTTTGGAGGAGCCTGGTGGTGTGTTTTGCAGGACACGGCACGTGATACTGAACCCTTTTATGGGGTATCATACAACTGCCAAGAGACCTGATGGAAGATTTATTTCTCTCTAGAACATTGAAAATATAAACTTAAGAACCAGACCCTGTATTTTTGGAAGCTGAGGAGAGTGTGTGGGTTGCCCAGTTAGAACCAAGGTTCAGTG
>VYZS01032086.1:40809-54298 GCA_013400695.1 Neodrepanis coruscans | reverse complement strand
GCCGCTCCTGCTGCCGCCCCCGCCGGCCACCGCCGCCGGGGGAAGGGGGGGGCCTCCGCTGGCCGCGCTGCTCCGCGCAGCACAGCGGGAGAAGGGGACCACCGAAATGGTGCAGGCGCCGCCCGCAGCCCCGCACCACTGGCCCCTGGGCAGGCCTCCCAGCCCACGTAGGCAGGGGCCCCCTCCCTGCCCGCCGGACCCCACACGGCCATGCAGCAGAGCGGGGGGAAAGGGACCACCGAAGCTGGCGCGGGTGTTTTTTCCCTCGGTTTTTTAGCCCTACGACACAGGGTTTTTAACTTGGCCCCATGGCTGCAAGGGATGCTCTGCTGCCCATTTAGCCACCAGCACCAGTCCAGCTCCTTCTCTGCCTCCTGAGCAAAGCTTCCTCCTGAGCAATCAGTTCTCAGCCTGTGCTGCTTCACAGGATTGTTCAGTCCCAGATGAAAAGGCTGCATTTGTCTTTGCTGGACTTTGGGAGGGTTGTTTCAGGTCGTTTCTCCAGCTGCTGAGGCCTCTCTGCATGCAGCTCTCCCATCTGCCTTGCCAGCTGTTTACCCTGGTTTGGTGTTATCCACAAAGTTGAATTCTGTCACATTTCCCAGGTCACAGTTGGACATATAGAACAGTTGGGCTCAGTCCTCAGCCCAGGAATGCTGACAGAGCCAGATTTTGAACCACTGAGCATTGTTACTCAAGCCCAACACTCTTGCCAGATTTCACTGACTTTATAGCCCCCTAACCCAGTCCATAGTCTTCAAATTGGCTATAAGGATGAAAAATAACGAATGTTTTTTGCACTTTATCATTCTGAGTCAATATTATGGCTTCATACAGAGGGATGGGGAGAGAAAGAAATGATCCTTGTAGCAGTCCACAACTGCAGACAGAATGCATTCAGGACATTTCACTGTTGAAGTTCTTGCCCTTGAACATCTGGCATTTTACTGATGAAGATCTCGTGACCAGGAGTGTGAGTTCCCTCTCAGAAGCCCAGAACACTGAATATGACCCTCCATCATTATCAGGAAAGCTTACATTAAAATTTTTAAAGATTTTTTAATTCCTCTTCTGGTCCAGATCCAGATTGTGCCGTGTCTGAGATACATTTGGACAATACAAGGAGTACATTTGGAGCTGGCTTTTGACTATTTTTCCCAAGAGTTTGCTATGGAATGGCACATAGAACACTGACAGTAGCTGGTTAGAGTCAATGGATGGAGGACTGGCTTCTCCAATGACATCTGACCTGTTGAGAATTTGCAGTTGAAAGGAGTTCTTGGCTTGTTTTGATCAAGAATTGCACCAGGAGCTCAGGAATAGCCTTCAGGAAGGAAATAGGCTACATTTGTAGCTTAAGGATCAATACTCTTTAGGAAAGTCTGATATCTTCAAAGAGCACTAAGACAGAGATGGTCTAAGTGCCTGTATAGGACGCACAGGTCCATGTTTTCCAGAGGAAAACTTGCAGAATGTGTATATTAGCCCAGGTCTAATGGTTCAATATAAGAATGCTTGGTCCAGGCCAGGAGGGTAGTCTACTTTAGTACAAAGTTTCTTTTGGTGACTAAGAAGGGATGCATGGGATGCAAAACCTAAGGAAGAGAAAAAAACCACACTGCAATACTGAGTCTCAGACTTGTTTTGTTGATAACCCTTGAAGGACCTTTTGTTTGTATGAATGTGTTTGAACTTCTTTTAGAATCTCTGACAAAGTTCACAGTACTCACAGCCTCCAGCAGTAAGAAAATCCACATTGATCTAGGAATTGTACATGAAAGTGACTCCTTTTGTTTGCTTTTATAAGCAAAAGCCTGTTGCTTTTATAATTCATTTGTTGCCCCTTTGTCCCTATACTGGGAAGCAGTGAATAATCATCTTTTATTTACCTCTGCATTATCATGGCTTTATGGATATCATAAAGGTCATTTATCCTTCAACCTTCTACTCAGCTTAATCTCTCCTTGTACGGAAGCCTCACACCTTAGCCATCTGTCTTAGTTTTTCTAACATCACTGTATTCTCCTGAGTTGGGGGGATGAAGGTTATGCATCCTACTGAGGATGCAGCAACTATCTCCATCTGTACAGCAGCCCAGTGATGGTTGTGCTTTTGTTCTCTGTTCTATTTGCTTTTTTGACCGCTGCCAAGCTTCGAGCTGACATTTCGCAGAACTATTTATTATAATTCCAAGATCTCTTTTCTGAATGGTAATTGCTAGTTCAGAGCCCATCATTCTATATGCAAAGTGAGAGTTGTTTTTTCCTCCTGTGAATCACCTCACAAACACTGAATTTCATATGTGGTTTTAGTTACCCGTCATACTTCTAAGAACATTCTGCAGCCTGTTGCAGTTGATGTTTTTCTTTTCTTTTGACCACTGCTCTGAAACACTATCATCTGCAAATTGATGATGCACTCTGTACTCATTTTTAGATCATTTAGGGATAAGTTAGACAGCAGAGGTCCTGGCACCAATTTCTGCACTTATTTCTCACATTTTGCAAAAATGACATTTGTTCCTACCTTTCATTTCCTGCTTTTTAGTAAAGTACTAATCCACGAGAGGACTTTCTCCTTTTCAGTCTGTAGTAAGTGAGTCTCTTGAAGATATTTCTACTTGAGGAGGAAATTTTGCTGAAAGCCTTCTGGAGATGAAGTAGACCCTGAGCCTGTGATAGCTGTATGTGTGCTCCTTCCACTCAATCCACTTCAGGGGACTCATGGATTTGGGAGGTGTGACTTCTCTCCACAAAAAAATGTGGTCTTTTCCATCAAATTTTTCTGTGTGTTTATAAATTTGGGTTTTAGTGCAGCTTCTGTCAGGTTGTCCTACACTAGTACCAGACCTACAGGCCTTCATTTGACAATATGAAAAGAAGAAAGAGCAAAAACTCTGTTGCTAAAAGCTGGCGGGGAAGGGAAGTGGAGATACTTTGTTTTCTGCTGTGACTCATCTCTGGTAGGTTCCTGTCCCAGCAGATGTGATCCCTGCTATAGTGTAGGGCAGCGCCCAGCAATAGCTATTCTCCCCCTAAAATGATAATCCAAGGTGCAGTTAAAAAGAAGCTCCTCATGCAAGGACGTGGCTGACCTTGGGGTCCTCATGCAGGTCCTAAACTGCATTGTCATGAATAAAGTTTCATACATGGCAAAAGCTGATTAAACAAATCCCAGCAATGAAGCCTTCAGGTTTGTTCTGGTTATTTATGGACATAGTTATGTATTGATGTTTACTGAAACACACCTTTATACATCTTTTCCCCTGTTCATCAGTATTTTGAAAAGGTAAACTGTAGTTTCATAGGATACTTGGAGCTTTAGGTGTGCCATATGACAATAAGGTTGCCATGGAGACTCCTCATCCTTGAATTCTGCTGTAATTAATGTAGAGGAATTCAGCTCCTTTTATCTACATGAGAGTTACAAGACAGTCTCTTCTTTTTTGCCAACTTTTTTTCTAGTCAATATGCATGCTTTGTATAACAGAGCAAGGCATGTTAATCTGTAGTCTCCTGACCTCTGAAACAATGCAGAAAATACAGAAGTATGGTGGTTGCTGCTGTAAGCAAAGACCAAGACTACAGCCTGTGTGAAAAATGCATCAGTAACCACATCAGGGCAGCTACTTGCAGGAGAATGCACAAAAAGCAGGAGGAGCAAAGGAAACATGATGGATCACAAAACAGCAGCTCCCCACCAACACTCCTCTTCCTTGTAATACCAGTAATGATTTGTCACAACTGCTACAGAAATGTCTCTTTAATTAATTAATTGATGGCTTAGTAGACAGCCAATGTACAGAAGTCTGACCTGGAAAATTTCCTTCACCTGACACCACAGAAATGAATGTGTTGCATTAACAATGTAATGCTTTGGAAAAAAGTAAAGCTGCTTTTTAAAGAGCCTTTGGATGAATAAAGGGATGTTGGCTTTAAGTCAGAGCAGAGATTCTCATGCAATTCTTTTAATTCTTTATTTACATTTGGGATGCTCTCCAAGGCTGGAGCTGCCTTATATTTTAAGGCCACTTAGCTTTCTCCTTCCATCCTGTTTATCATTAGGGATTCAGATCCTGCTAGACTGGATGGTTCTTTTTTACTGAAGAGCTAATGATACCATGACTGCATGAGAGACAAGAAAACGAGCTATTACAACAAATAATACGGGTTTCAACACAATTGTTTAAAAGTAATTTTTGTCTTGACTGTGTTAACACGCCACTTTAATTTCAGCACATCATGTTCTGTATAGATCAGCAAGGTTTTGATAAAATTTCTAAACTGCTAGCACTTCACTTAAGAATTTGAAATAAACAACCATTAGACTGTCTCTCCACAAAAACCCCACATTGTTTCTGGTTTTATATATTCCAGGGTATAGTGTCAGAAGAAAGTAATGTATGTTCTGTATTCATGTTAATTAAATCAGCTCAAATGCTGAGAGATCATGCTGAACTTACTTAATGGCCCTTAAACTAAACTGTAAAAACCATAGAAAACCTCACCTTTCAAACTATTTGATATTCCCCCTGATATTCAATAGAGCTTCCAGCAGATTTCTTTTTTTCAGCTGTACACTTCCATCTTCTCTGCTATTTTTGAAGTGGAAATAGGAGACGGAGAAATAGGTTGTGATAAAAGTCATGCAACTCGGTCCTCATAACTCTACTTTTGTGAAACCAATTTAGATCCAGTTAGTGAAGAACAAGTTGATTTTAAGTAAATTCAATTTCTTAACCAAAATATGGAATAGTGTCTACTCAGGCAAACCGCCCAAGCCTAAATACACTATCTCCATGTATTCCATTTATTATCACTATCTATATTGTCCTAAAAGGTTTGGGTTTTTTTCTAGTGCGGGTTAAAGACAGTGTTTCTAGTGGGGAATTTGTATTTTGTCCAGTATCACATTATGATATACACCTATAATAAACTCCCAAGCACAGGGTAGTTATCTGGGAAAGAAAGATCTGGTATATTTTCGGTTTGCTTTTCAAAAAGAATATCCCAATTCTGCTACCTTCAGTCACACTCAGACATTGTTTCTCAAGCATTTACTTGAATCCATGGGAAATTCACTGATTAAGAGCATACTCAATGCAAGAAAAGCTATCAGGATCCAGTTCTAAATAGCTGAAGTATATGACTGCCTATGAACTACATTTGAACTATTGTTTTGCAAGTACATGGCAGTAAGAACCCATTACCTTCCCACCAACAAGTAGAAGTGACCTATATTACCACAGGTATAAGGTTTTTCCATTCGCAAGGGGTCAGTTCTCAAGAAACCATCGAACTTCCATCTGAGTTTTTCTGTCCCTGCCCCTGTCCCTAAATGTAAATTACTGAAGGATATTCTGAAATGATCTGCCAGAGCTTATACACCATGTGCTTTAAAACCAGTAAGAGTGTGAATTTCATAAAGCTGCTTAATTTCTTTTTCAGCATAAATATATTTTCAAAAGACAAGAGCAAGGCACTCACTGTGGCAGAAACTATTATTATGGGAAAAAAATGTAAGGATAAAATCAGTTTCTAATAGCTGCCAATGCTGACAGGCAGACACAAATGCAATATGGGTCTTATGTTTTCCCAAAGTTACACACTGCATTTTATGTCTTTAAAGGACCTTCCACAATGAAAAATGAAATGAGTTTTCCACTGGCGTTTGCTCTTCTCATCGTGAATTTCCCATTATCTGCTGTTCTCTTTGGCAATCAGACCTTTCTATTTTCTAGGAAGTAAGTTGTTATTTCAGTAGAAAAACGGACTGTTCATGGAGTAAACAATTTAAGAGTATGTAGAGAAAGATGTCTGCTCCAACAGGGTCCTGTTCTTCAGCTCCCTGCTTGGGTAAATGCTCTCACTGAAATAAACAGGATTATGGAGGTTTCAGAAATATGTGTAATTAATCCCATTGCTTGGATCCAGTGATGCAGTCTCTGGTGCTGGACCCAATAAAGGGCAGAGTGCCCTGTGGCATGAGAAGGTTTTATTCAAAGATTCAAGGGAGAAACATTTTTGATCAGCCACTGGATAGTGCTGTCACTGACAATGACAAAGCAGTAACAGAATAATATTGCTAATTGAGCTTCAATATATTTTGATTGACATAATAGCAGTGAAAACACATACTGCTAAATACACCTTTGGCTGTCCCAAGTCATTCACAGAGCCTACAAGGACTAGAGCTGAATTACTAATGTTCCCAGAGAAGTCTTTTTATTTCTATTAATCACAGAGATCATACAATGCTTATTTCTAAATTACATTTAACAGCCAGTTCAATTCTGACAGCATGCTGTTATCCTTTTCTAATACATTGTCTTTTTGTATTTTATGGGTCACAAACTAGGATATATGAAAACTTTCCCTCATGCTGTCATCACAGACAGCCAGGTTATCAGACAAAAAAATTTCTGTTTTGTTTTCTTACAGCTGCTCAGCACCCTAATTCAGGAGCCATCCCAACAATTTGCTTCACTTGTTTCTCCCCTAATTCTGAAAAAGAGGGTTAGGAAGAAGAAACTACATTCCTTACTGTAACAACATTCTGTTCTCTTGCTTCTGCATGCTTCGAACAATAGTCTTGGATGCAGATTTTGACTTCCTATCTGTTTTTCCCCAGCTCTGAAGGCTTTGGGGACCTCACTGAATTTTCCAGTGCCTTGGTTTCCCAGCTATGCAAGCAAGATACGAGTATTGCTTCTCTCTTATTGGCAGATTGGTGTCCCCTTGTAGTGCCAAAAACCAAGTTAAGAAAACGCACTGAAGATATCTTAGTTGTAACAACTGGCTCCAAGGAGGTCTGAGAGCCTTTTGGCACCTTTCCTTAATAGTAAGATGGACAGGCAGCACATTCATAAAAGACCAGAAGTCAGTACCAGCAGACATGAGCAGGCCTTTGCTGTGTTTCTACAGAGGGAGAGAGCTGATGGACTTTTCCCCCTCAGATTTTTCTAGGTCTTGAGAATAGTTTTCAGTTTTAGTTAATTGCAAGTCAGTGGAGCTATGTCAGTTTCCTCCAGCTGAGAGCTCTGCCCACTCTGGCTTTAGCACGGTCCAGGAGCTGTGTGATACACTGCTGAAGAAAGGCAATTTTAGGGCTAGTGCCAAGTTCTTTCATCGCAAAGCTGTTGTCGTATCAAATACAGTGCCAGCATGTGTCAAAGGAGAATCATGAGACTAACAAAATTGAAAAAGCTCCATAATTCTATTTTTAGTGGTAGCAAGGTCTCTTCAAAATGATTCCAGAGGACATGAAATGCAAGAAAACTGAGTCATACTGCAATGACTAGAAAGAGATTGCTCCTTCTGATGAAAGTTTAGACGAACCTGGGACTGCTGTGATCATGTCTGTTCATTTAATACAGGTTGGTTACAACAGTCTTTTGGACGAGTTGGCCTAATGATTCAAAATCTTGCCTGCTGCAGGTAGGAGCCATTATCCATCACAATCACATTTCTGACATTTAAAACCACTACAGTTCAAATCCTGAAGGGGATGTCCTACCCCTGGCTGGGGTGGTGGGATAGGCCCTGCCATCCCAGGGGAGCCACTGCCATTCCCAGAACACTGGTTCCCAGGGAGCCAATGACACAGGCCAAGCCCTGATAATGTAGACCCAGAGACAATAGAGTGGAGCAGAGCAATGTGATGGCAATCCCATTTCCCCCAACCAAAACCACAGATATAAAGAGTGTTCCTCAATAAAATTCTTTGACAGTAGAGCAAAGACATATAAAGAAGGGAGAACCTCCTGCAGAACAGTTGGGATTATACAGACAGTGGCCTCTGATTAGAATATTAATCTTCATAGGGGCTAAACCCTTTTTGGAACAACTTCTCCCTTCCCCACAGATTTATAGTTCCTTGGAGACAAGGGAAAGGTTTTCCTAGGGCACATTTCAATAGCCCAGCAATTTCTTTCCATGAATGAAATGAGAGTATAATGGTTTAACAGGGGACTATGGGTGGGCAGAGTGTTGTCTGGAAGCTTATTATACAATGGGTTTGTTACTGGGGTGATGAACATCCATCTAATCAAAGATTCAACAGCAAACGTGTGGTCAATGATGTGTAACTTCAGCTGGATGAAAACCACAGTGTAGTGTAGACGTCTGAGTGAGGGAAGCAACAACAATTTTTATAATCAAGATTATCGTTAGGCAAAGCCTGAACATGTCAGTGGAAAGTGAGCATTTGGTGTACTGTACTGGGTATCTCCATAAGGTCAGTCCTATAGCATAGAGAAATTCACTCGTGGGAACACTGCTTGATTTTAATGCAGAGTCACATTCATCCTTTGTTTGTTTACTTGGAACATGCTGCTTTGGGGAGGGAAATGCCTAACAGAGCTTCCACATTATGAAAGCATATGCTGTCCTATTATTCTAAGACCCTTTTTCTCATGGTGGATTCTTTCTGTTAGGCAGGAAATACCGATATACTTCCAGGCTTCATCACCCTCCTGTATCTTTCCAGGAAGGAAATAGATAGCAAATTTTCCATTCCACATTAATAAGTTTCTTATTCTTTTATTAATATATTCCATTTCAGGGAACAAGGAATCAATTCCTCACTGATTCTATGAAAAAGTGTGAAGCCATTAACTAAATTGCCATAGTCATATTAAATAAGCAAACTCTTTTATACCTCCAAATATACCTTTATGTTATGAAAAGCATGGACAGCCAAGAATGGAAGAAAACCTGTAGGAAAAGAGGGGAAAGCACAGAAGCATGCAGGGCTTTCCAGGCATGAAAGGGAAAATGACATTAAATTGTCAATGGGAAGAAATTGTCATAGCTGAAGAGGGAGGAGGAGGCATAAGCTGACTGTGAGTGAGGCAGCTGGCACAAGGACAGACAGAAAATCAAAATAAACCTCACAACAATCTCCTCAGAAACCTGGTGGACAAATGTGTAAAACCATTTGTTCATTTATTCTGTATATAACCATGGTCTTTATTCAGATTGAATTTCAAATAGCAAGACAGTGCATGGCACCAGGAGCCATTGATGTTATTGCAAATGGCCAACATGCAGAACATGTATTATCCTAAGCATCACCATAAGAGTATCTCAGAAGGGACCTTAAAGATCATCCAGTTCTACTGCCCTGCCATGGGTAGGGATACCTTCCCCTACTACAGGTTGCTTCAAGCCCTGTCCAGCCTGGGCTTGGACACTTCCAGGGATGGGGCAGCTGCAGCTTCTTTGGGCAACTTGTGCCAGGGCCTCCCCACCATCACAGGGAAAAATTTCTTCCTAATATTTAATCTACACCTACTCTTTTTTCACTCTGAAGCCATTGCCCCGTGTCCTGTCACTACAGTTCCTGATGAACAGTCCCTCTCTGGTTTCCTTGTAGGCCCCTTCTCAGTTTGGAATGCTGCTCTGAGGTCTCCATACAACCTTCTCTTCCCTTGGCTGAACAGCTCCAACTTTCTCAACCTGTCTCCATAGGGGAAGGCTCTGACTTGAAACCACAGTCTTGGCTTGTATTTTTTGTGGCTGTTATCACTGGGAGGCTTGGGACAGACATCACAGGTGGTGAAATAGTGGGCACAGCATAGTCCTGAAAGAGTTTTTCTACAGTAAACATAGATGAGGAGAAAATACTGAAATGCACAAGAGAGAAGTTGCCTGATGGGCTGCCCTGGTGCAAATCCAATACTAGTCTAGTGTTTTGAATCCAAATAACTCCTCCCTAGGAGGCCACAGAGGCTCATTCACCTTCAAATATGGGCACATGGACAGTAGTATGTGGGCCACAGGTAGAAAATAGTGTAAATACTTTTCCTCCTCCTTCTCATTAATGACAAAGACTGAAAGGGCAGCTACAGTGGTAAATACATCCCTACAGATTCAAAAGTTGTTATTATTATGTATCTCTACCATAACAACAGATTGTTAGACCACAATAAAACAGATGGGAATTTCATAGCATCTCAGTAAGGAAGCAGGAATAGGCCAATGGGCCTTAACAATAGCTACAAGTTTTTCAGGACCAGGGATCTCAAAAGTACTTTAACTTTATACTACCTTTCTGAGTTATGCTTTAATATCCCAAGGAACTAAGTAAAAAAAAAAATGGAAGCACCAAGTATTACATGACTGAGATAACAAGCAAATTAATAATAGAACCAGAACCCAGGGCTTGTAACTTCCAAACTTGTTTTCTTAACACACTCTAAAATGGAATTGTTTGCCTACTTCCTTTGCAACAGTTGGAGCAAAAAGCCATCTAAGTGAACATCACCTCTCATTAGATCCTGGCTCGTGTTTTGAACAAAAATCACCTGTTCTGGCTTTCTGTCCATAAGCAGTGTAATGTAAGCCTGCACTGGTAGCCTTCCAAATTAGGAAGGAAGAGGAATCATGGACCACATACTGGGACAAAAGAAATTTCCATAGGAAGTTCCCTGCCCCATAATTTTTTGCATGTGTGGGGTTGAAAGTCCAGAATCTGTTTCAAATTTTTTCCCATCCCTAAAATGATATAGTTCACAGAATTGGAACCCTCAGTCCTGCCAGAACACCCATCCATGTACTGTCATAGGTTAAGAGGTTCTGAATAGTTTAGATTAATTCTTTTTGAGTGGTTGAAAACAAGAAATTTTCATGATCAAATTCCCTCATGGAATATAAATAGAAATGTAATAAATGTATTAATTGTCATAAGAAGGGGGATGAACAGCCCAGAAGATTACTCTCATGCTTATTGTCCTAAATCTCTTGACGTCTGGCAAATTGGAAAAGATACCAGGCTTCCACCAAAATGCAAGTCAGATTAAAATGTGGAGCCTTATAATTTACTGGATATAAAACTTCATAGTCTGTTTTTAATAGTTTGAGATTAGTTTCCGTTATATATTTCCTATTAATCTGCTGAAGTATAGGACTATAATCCAGAGAGAAAATAACTATATTTTGAATTCATTATGTTAAATCATCTTGTCTGGATCCTCTGCTCTTGGTTTCAGTTCTGAAGCTCCAGGAATTACATGAAAGACATACAGTTCTAGATTAGTTATTTTTAACATTTCCCCCTGCAATTCTTCTTTTAAAGCCAACCCATGAAAAAAAAAATTTCTTACCCCACCACTTCTAAAACTCTATTGAGAAGCAAAAAACCCCACCAGACAACCAAAACTCTATTCCAACTTGGATTAAAAAAGCATCCTATTAATGGCTTTATTAACATGTTCTATATCTTTCATTCAGATGACAACTTTCTGTTGATTTTATTATTAGAATCAAATTCTAAAAGCTATAAAGAAACACAGGTTCACTGTATCTGATTTTGAGATAGAGAAGTCCAGCAAGGAGTTGAGATATCAAAGGAAGTGTTCATACAACAAGTTTCAGCACAAAGTTGAGACATACTAGATATTTTTAAAGAAAAAACAAATAAATTGAACCCCTTAGACCTCTGTGCTTTCATGGTTTCCTGTTTCCAGAACCTGACCTACCTTACTGAAAATTACCTTCAATATTACTGTAATAATGCTGTGAATGTAGGATATTGTAAATCTTCTCTTCCATTGAAAATTGCAGGTGGAGTCACTCTTTTTCTATTTCCTTGCATATTGGTAAAATAAATGATAAAATAAAGCATTCAGTTCAGACAATTTAAATATAATGATGTAAAAATGAAAAACAAAATCCTTTCAGACATGGATGGTCTGCAATGAGACAGAAATAAAAAGATAAACCAGCCTGGCCTACAAAATAAAGCAGAATTTTGGAATTTACAAGAACTTAATATGTACAGTTTTAAAAAAACAAATTAAAATATAACCTACCCATACTCAGTGATGCATACACAGAGGAAAAGAATTACTACTATTGTTTCTTTTGGTCTCAGAGAGATATTTAAACAATCTGCTTGAATGCATGGGAGATTCTCAGGAAGGAGAGCAGCCCTCTTCTTTACAACATATTCCTCAGAGCTCCCGGAGAAAAATCATTAGAGCTATGAGGACCTTTCCCTCTGTGGTACTCCCAGAGTACAACCAATATTATATTCCTTTAGAGATTCCCCCAAGGATAGTCTACAGCTGGTGCTCCAGTCAGTCCCTCTGCCTTATTTAATCACTGTTGCAGCAAGGGCATAATTTAAACTGGCTTTAAATCCATAATATATATGAGGCACAGCAAAGAATATACCCAGAGCACTGATCTAAGATTCTCACCCTCAAAAAAAAAAAAAATCTCAGGATAGCAATACTGGATCTTTTGATCCAAACCCTAAGGAAACATTTATCTATAGGAAAAATGGCTTCTGTGCCACTTGAAAGTAGTAGCCATGAAAACCAGAATTACACGAGCTGATGTTTCTATTCTGCTGCAACTATTTTTATCAATATTATTTATACATTTGTTTGGTAGAAAATGTAAGGTAAAGAAATGAGTGGACGTGGCACTGATCTAGTTGACAAGGTGGTGACAGTGAAAGGTTAGAATTGGTGATCTTGGAGGTCTTTTCCAGCTTAAATGATTGTGTGAGTCTATGAAACATTTTATAACACTTAATCCTCTAGGAGATATTATATTGACCTTCCTCCAGTGCAAACTGTCTGCTCTTGTTTCCAGCTTGCAATGCTCAAGTGCTCAGCACCGCCAGCTGGAGCTTGGTAATACTGGTGTCATCATGTTTCACCCCTTGGAGATCCTCCTGTATGCCTCTAAAAATCAGCAAGACATTCAACCTTGTGCACATGAGCAGTCAGTGGCTGATGGCCTGTAATTCTCAAAGGATAATAAATCCAAAGGAAGGAATTGTTCTGCAATTGCTCTGCTAAATATCAGCTGAGTCACTGCTCATTACAACACAAGGGGTAAATGTGGGCCTGAATTTTTTGAGGGGTCAAACACAGGCCTTGATAGATCTGTAATGTTTACAGCTCAATCTCTTTTGAAAACTGAACAGAGAAAGCCATATTAGCAAGAATATCCCCCCCAGTGTTTGGGAGTGTTCTAATACTCAAAAAATATTGCATATAAAAAAAATTTAATCCAACCTGTCAAAAAAACTTGGAAGATGAGATTTCCTGCATTATGTTTGAAACCACTTGATTTTTTGGTCACAGTTGAGACTGAGCTTCTCTTAGCTGAAAAGAAAACATGACTCATATACTCTCCTGCAGAGATTAAGTATTCTGGATTCAATTAATGTACTTTCAGAAGCCTTGAACTTCAGAAACAGATCAAAACCCCAAATAAACTCTTTTGAGAAAGAGGTTCACCCAGAATATGTGCCAACCTACTGAGTCTTTTTCATTTTAGCATCCTGTTTGCATCTGAACCCGGGGGTCCTACAGAACAGCAGTTTTCCACCCTGACAATTATGTGAGAAGGGTGGTGTCTCTCTTCATGCAGTTAATCCTAAACTAACTTTCTTTCTCTTTCTTTTTCTTTCTTTCTTTCTTTCTTTCTTTCTTTCTTTCTTTCTTTCTTTCTTTCTTTCTTTCTTTCTTTCT
>VYZS01032086.1:0-40802 GCA_013400695.1 Neodrepanis coruscans | reverse complement strand
CTTCTTTCCTTCCTTCTTTCTTTCCTTCCTTCCTTCTTTCCTTCCTTCCTTCCTTCCTTCCTTCCTTCCTTCCTTCCTTCCTTCCTTCCTTCCTTCCTTCCTTCCTTCTCCTGCATGATGCCTCTCCTTATTTTTCCCTTGACTGACTGAGATTCAATGCTTAACCCCTAGACAAAAGATGGATCCCACCCCAAGGAACACCAAGAGATTGGATCAACTTCCTAAGCATTAATACTTTTTATCTGCATAAAAGCTCTGTAGGTGTAGTTTGCAATTAAGTAAAGAACTTGAATTCAGTAGTCCAGGTGTTGGAGGGAGGTAGATTTTTAAGTATTGGGTCATTCTTTACCATAATATTGGCATATTTAAACATCCTAGGCTGAAACATGCTGTGCTGTCTACCTGTCCCCCAAACCTGATCATTTAGAATCGCTCAGTTATTTCGAAGGAGAATAAGAACAAAGATGTTGCCTGGTTTATACTAAAATTTTCCTACAGAATGCTGCCTATGACACTTTTAACATTTTTGGAGCTATAAGTTAAAAGGTGGGGAGAAGGATTCACGCACTGTATGTTGTCCCCTCCAAAGCTTACCCAAATTTTGCCAAAATAAGTGCATTTGGAAACTTCTGTTCATCTTGCTTATCAGAACGTCTGGCAGCTGTTAATCTCTGTTCATTTCCTCTGCTGTGGATAATGCCCCAGGGCAGTTGCTTCATGAGCTGCATGACACTCCCCACTGCAGCTTGGAGACTGTAC
The DNA here is from genome assembly GCA_013400695.1 of Neodrepanis coruscans. Taxonomy (NCBI): domain Eukaryota; kingdom Metazoa; phylum Chordata; class Aves; order Passeriformes; family Philepittidae; genus Neodrepanis; species Neodrepanis coruscans. Next base: position 40,043 of record VYZS01032086.1, on the reverse strand, counting down.
AAGTGTTTGTCCTGTGCTCCCAGGGATCCCCTGCCCGGTCCCAGCAACAGTCAGCTCCCTAATGATCCACATTTTTGCCAACCCAAATATTCAGGCATCGTAAAAAAGAATGGAAGTTTAAAAGTAAAATAAACATTTTTTTAACCTTCTGGTTTTTTGTTTCCACTATCCATGTGTTTAACACCACTCTGAAAAAAGCATTTGTTTACAAAACTAGGGGAAAAAAATAAACCTGCATATTTCACATAGTTGTGAATTAACAAAGAGAAAGGCCTTGGTGCAGAGAGAGGACTAGCTAATATTGAGCATGGTCCTGGGAAGGAAGAGCAGTACAGCACAAGCCTTCCCATTGCTTGTTCCAGCTGCATTTATTCCTGTCACACAAATTATGATGGAAATTGTGTGCAGTACATTCTGCAAATATAGCAATGCACAGAAAGTATGTACGTCGAGTGGTCACCCTCTTCCATCTGGTTCCATGAACAATAAAAAAAGTTATTAATTTTCTTTCTCTGCCTCCTCTCATCTTCTTGCTAATTCTTCTGAAATAAGAGGAAGGGAAAGGAAGGTTAAAAGGTGAATTTTTTGTGTGAGTCATCTTAGAAATTAACTAATCCCCCCAACCCCCTTCTCTAACCCCAGCTGCCAGGTGAGTCTTCTGCTCAGCTGCTTCTTCCAGTACAGGATTTTCTGAAGCAACATGTTTCTCTGTGCACTTTTCACATTCTTATTGTTAAAATTTACAGTAAGAAAACAAAATACCACTTCTGATATTCTCTGCTAGGCTTAAGCTCTGCAGCAAAAAATGAAAAAGCCACAAAATTAAAGAAATTCAAGGTTTCCCACCACCCCCCACCTGCTTTTAAACCCAAACACATTGCCTGTTCCCATGCCTGAGCTTTTTTTTCTTTCTCTTTTTTTTGTGACTGCAAATGCAAACCTGCCAAGCTGAACAGTTTTATGTATTATTGAGTGAAGAAGCAAATTGTCCAACAAAGGTTTGTTGTTCACAGTTGAGAACCCTGTACATTACTTGGGCTCACAAGGCCAGTGACTGACTGAAAAACATGGAAATAGTGAGTCAAAACTGTCCCCCTGGGTGTAAAAATATGAGCTGATGAAGTGCTTATAAAATTCCACTAAATATTAATGGCACAAGTCCATCAAAGTTAAAACTATACTTAGTATTAAATATCCATGCTAATAAGACATACTCAGTGAGGCCCTTGATAACATTATGCACTGCTACCCTTAAGACATGGAGAGAAGGGCACCCATTACTCATTTAATGTGTCTTTCAGGTGCCAAATGAACCTTTAGCTGAAGCAAAATGTTTAAAGCCCTGATCCATCACTAGTGGGATAAGTAAAGAGTGGAGAATGCAGCCATCAGAGAAGATGAGCACCAGGGCCCTGATGGTTTGTCCCTATGAAATGTGCTTCTGGATAGATTCAAAGGGAAGTGATCCACAGCTAATGCCTTGGGAGAAGAGCCCGTGGGTCTGCCCATCTCAGGATCAAACTTGGGCTTGTTTATAACGTAACCATCTAGAATTGACTGACAAGTTGAAAAAAACAGAGCCAAGCTGTCCACCTCATTCATTTTGCTTCTCTATGTTCAACCTGTTTGCAATGTATTTTTTACAACCCTGTCAACGTAACTTTTGAGGGTGACTTTTTTTCCCATGGTGGTCATGCCCTATGAACTCTCTTGTAGAAACTGAAAACAAGTAGGTGGCATTAAAAAGACAAGGAAGTGCCACTCTGCTGTAGTCAGAGAGTGGTGCTGTTTGCCCCAGTGGGGCCACCTGCACCTCCTACACCCCCCAACTCTCTCCTCAGGCCTTGGGCAGTGGTTGCACATCCCAGGCTGACCCAGAGGGAGCTCCTTGCAATAAGTGACACCTTGCTTTGGCCCCATCCCTGAGAGGCACTCTGAACTGACACCACTTGAAGGCATCAGTTCAGCTGAAATGCTGCTGATATCCAGGTTATATTTTAGGCTCTGTGACTGAGACTGGGAATGTTTCGGAAGAGCCACAGCAGGAATAGTGCCCTCCATGGTCTTTTCTACATTATGAGTGCATAAAGGCCTACAAACTTTACCTATAAACTGTTAAGTCTAACAGCTTAGCTGAATGCCAGAGAGGAATAAATTGTTCTGATGTTTCCTCATTGCAAGGCACCCCATAGGAATCTTTCTACTGCTTCCATGGTAGACAGTTCTTCAGTTTAAGTTTTTCCTACACCTCAAAGGTACATGCCACCTCATGAACCTCAAAATTACCATAACCTATCTTTTCTAAATAGTCATTTCACTGTACACACCCTAGACAAGGCCTACTGACTGGCTGTCATAATAAGCAAGCATCAGGACACAGTGAAAGTGTCACTCCTTGTATAGTTGTTCTTTGTAACTAAAATAACATAATACAAGCATTTAAAAATGTTTGCTTCCATTACTCTGAAAGGTAATTCCAGCATCATTTCCAGGCTACTTCTTCTCACAGTCAAGTATTTCCCTTTAAAATGCAGGTAGTTTTGAGAACAATTAACAGCTCATGTAAGCTATAAAAATAATACAGATGTACCAGCCTGGTGTGATAATTAAAGCACCATGTGTAACCTTAACTGAGCCAAATAGCAAATAAAAATGTCTGCTTAGACTTGAACTGGATCATACTCAATACCTTCTGGTATCATGACCTCTTGCTCCCCTGAATACCCAGCTCTGTGTTGAGTATGGGCAGAGCCTAATCAAGTGCACTCAGAAATATGAAATACAGAGACATGAAATAAAAAATACTCAGCTCCCATCAAGGTTTTGAATAGAAATTAAATTAACCTTTTGAGTACATTGAACCAGTTTGAATGCAGAATTTTTTCAGTACCTGACAAAGAACAGGATGGCGACAGAGCATGGGTCAGAAGCATTAATGGCAGAGTAGTCATTTTTTTGTTGGCTGTTCCATTTTCAACTGTTCCAACCCATTTTCATCCCAGGATCACAGGGAAGTTTAGAGTCATAATTTTGTTAAAGTCAACTATATTCAAAATGTTTGCTTTCTTTGTTCAGCTGGAATGTTCCTGCAGAATCTGCACTGGAAATGAGGACCTTTCTTTTGCTGTATCTCTCATCCCAGGCCAGGTGAGACTCTGGGACTGGAGTACAGCTGGCAGGGAGACAGGGACAGCTATATTTAGCAGCTGGCCTTTTTCCTCTTCCTTTGAGATGGGATTGTGTCCCTGGTGCTTGAGACTCTTGAGTAGTACTGGAAAACATGGATCACACCTGAGGGTGTGATTGCATCAGGATGCCAGAAAGAATTCCAAATTGGTAGTTCAGAGTGGGTCATAGACTTGTTTTACATTTCATGGGCAGTTTGAATGCATGGCTATGTCTAACCAAAAAAAGCACCCAAACGCTGAAACTTCTTCATTGCCGAAGGAAGCAGTAAAATGGCAAGTGATCAAATGCAGCATTAATTTGTTGCATTTTTGAAGCTGAACAGCCAGATAAAACACTTGTCACAGAGTTATGACACCAGAAGCCTGCAGTATCTTTGAACATTATATTGGTACGAAATAACATGAATCTTTCTTCTAGTGCAGACAAGGCTATGAATCATGCATGTTACAAAATCTCAGGTTCTAGAATTTCAGATTTAACAGCTTGGTAAACATCCTGTTAAATGCATTTACTTAGAGCAAGTAGGGCAAATGAACATATTTATTTCTAAAAGCACAGAATAAACTCTAAATAATAAAAGCCAAATGTGGACCATCTCACTGAGACTTGCAAGCACTGCAATCGATGACAATTTTGCAGAATTATGATAGGGGAGATAATAAGGAAGTTTACAAGCACATGATAAAGGAAAGAGCCCTCATATAGCTTTAGAAATACTGATATCTAGGAAATAATAAAAACTATTCATAATGTACTCTAAAAATAACGTGGAGCAATTTAACTAATTAACGTCTGTGGCCAGCTCTTTCTTTCTGCTTTTTCATTTTCCTGCAGAGCCAATGGAAAGCGGCATTTGCCACGTGGGTACCTTAGCTTAGAGGCAATGGTTCCTTTTCTGAAGAGCTACATGCTGTCTGCTTGAATCTGTTCATTATTCAGCTTTCCCTGTTTATAAGTTTATAAGCAGCCACTTCTGACTCTTTTGGAAACCAAATTCCATCAGTTGTGCTGAATCTCACTACTGGAACCACTTGGGTGAACATTTGCGGCCCCAGAGACTTGAATGCAGGATCACATACTGCTTGGTCCAGAGTGGATCCCTCAGGGACACTTTACTTTTATATGTTTGGGAAGTGTAATTCTTTGACTTTTTAATGTTATTTATAAAGTCAAACATCACCTTCATGGATATTTTTTATAACTGCATAGAATTGTAGTGCTGCAGTGACTATTCCCACTTGTAAACCCATTTGCTAGAATATTCATGTCTGCAAACATCTGAGTGCAGGTAAAGTAATTTCAGTTTTAAAAGGCATTTTCCCAGGTCTAACATTCAGTAATTTGTCAATGAATAAGCACTAAAATGTTTGGTATCCCACAAATGGGAAAACTAAAATGATGACTCAGTGGCTTTGTGCTGTTGATCCACACGAGTTTTGCCTCCCACATTTGATTTAGAACTTGCCAGCTGAGAGCGGTGAGTAAATGCCTCCTGCCCTTTCTTTTCCTTACATCTTCTGCTGGGCAAGGCTCCACATTTGAATGGATGCACTGCTGTTCTGCAAGGAAGAGCCTCAGCTGTCAGGGAAAAGCCAATTCCTAAAACATGTGGGGAGTTTGGGGGAAGAAGGAAGACAGAGGCCGTATCTCCAAAGGTCCTACCTCATTAAAAGCTACATTAGCCAATTCAGCAGCTATGCACTCTATCCTTACTTCCATTTTCAATATCTTATTTCCTTTATCTCACTTCAAATATTGGGCTCCAATTCATCTCCAACTAATTGGACTCCTAAAATAGTAAAACTGCGAAATTGTCTTTTTTCCCCCCTGTTTGATTAATGAGAGTTTCTTCCTCTTGCTAGGAATCCTTGCTGTCTTTTTGAAGGAACAGAGCAGAATACTTTATATGAAGATTTTTATTCTTCCATATAAAAAGATTATAGAAAACATCATATAATTTTTATATCACTGATATTATTGCTTTGTGTTTCACAGTTGAATTGGCAAGAAGCAGCAACTTGCAGGTTTAATAGTGTAAGGTGCCATGTACATTTCCAGACATATAAAAGCATAATAATAATAATAACAATAAATTGTAATGGTAGATGTAGAAATATCATGTAGGAAGGATTGTCCTTTAACTAGGGGACAAATTATCATCTCTAGACATTCAGATTAGTCATACCTGACTTCATCTCTCCTCCCATGGGCTCACCACGTTTGCTGAAATTAATCTGAGTGTCAGACAGGCAGGCAGTGCAAGGGCAACTCTTGCTTTCAAAGCAATTCTCACACTCCTTGCCCTCAAATTAAAAGCCCAAATGTATCCTAAGGTGTGTCTGACTGAGGAAAATTGTAAATTTCTCATCTGTAAATTTCTCAGTTGTAAATTTCTCAAAATGACTGAATTTCTTCCCTTTTTATCCTCTTTCTCTGTCAACTTCGTAGGTGAGTTTCTAGTTTGGCACGAACTTTACCACAGACCTTGTAAGACAACAGTGTTGAGTACTGACACCTTTTTCAAAATAAGATATGTTATACAAATACATTTTTATTTCTTTTAAATGCCATGACCTCCATGGCATTACTGATCAATCTGATAAAATCATTGGGGGCCATATCTCCTTTTTAAGAATTGTATCTTGCATCTCTCAGAATGTTTTATTTTGATCCTACCAGTCATCCTAGAAGGTTCCAGATCATTTCCATTGGCCAATCTCTCCCTGCAGCACAGTGAAACCATGCCTCCAAGGAGATCTTCCCTTGGGCAAGGCGGGATATGTCCCTCTCTGCTCACCCCTGTCATGGTTTTACCACAAATTTAGTGATTTTGGACAAGAGATTTCCGAGAGAAGCCACAGACACACCCCAAAATGAAGAAAACACACAAATATCACAGTTTATTCTACACACAGAGAAAAACTAACAATAAAGTGCAAAAAACAGACAAATTAAGCTTTCACAGTGCCTGTGTTGGGGTGAGGACACTCCAGGGTAGTGCTGGTCTCTTTCTGGGCTCCCAGAGAGATGCCGGGCTGATTAGAGAAAGGCCCACGGCCGATTTGAGGACTCCCCAGCAGCGCGAGCTTCTGCTCGGCTTTTACTGAAGAAAAACACTGAAGAAAGTTAGAAACCGCGAGCGTCCCCCCACACACACACCCTTCCCGATAGCCCCCAGGAAGGGATTTCAGTGCTGATGGAAGAGATGTGGTCTTTGGAACCCGGGGAATAGCTGCAGATAATCACCAGACCACTCGCCTCCCTGGGAAAGGAAAAAAAAAATTGCCACAAAGGGAAAAAAAAAAAGGAAAGAAACAACCCCCTCCCCGAGGAGGAAATCCGCCTCCCAGGAATTCACGAGGAAGAATGCGATTCTGAAAAAGAGAAAGTCCACCCCTCCAAAAAGAAAGAAAAAAGAAAGAAAGAAAACTAATCACGAAAAAACGTGATCAAAAAAACGGCTCCCCCCCTTCCCAGGAAATACCACACCAAGCTGCTGCAGCGGAACTGCGGATCCGTCCTCCATGTGCCATGCGGTCTTGGCCCGCGCGGCAGCTCCCGCGCCCGCGGCCCAGAAGTGACGCCGACCCACAAGCTGGAAGCGATGGAAACACCAGAGGTACCGGGGTGTGCCGACGAAACGGTGGCATCCAGCCAGGATCGCCACGCTCCGGCGCCGCTGGGGGGAGGGGGCCTCCTCTGGCTGTGCCGGGCTGAGCAGCACCGGGCAGCGCTGTGCTGTGCTGCCGTGGGAGGAGGGGGGGCCCAGAGCCGGGCGGCAGCGCCAGCGCACAGCGCGGCGGGGCGAGCCCCCGCTCCCTGCTGCCGGGGAAAAGGGGCCACTGAAACCCACGTGGGCGCCGGCGCCGGGCGGCCCCCAGTCCACGCGGGCAGGAACAAAGACCATTTTTTACTTTTGGTTTTACCCTACGACACCCCTATTTTTGCTAACATCTTTGTATTACTGCCCTGTCATCTTCTCTGTCCCTACCGCTTCATTTTGTCCACTTGCTCTATCTCAGCTTTATGGTGGTCAGGTTTCCTTGGTTCTGAGTGACATTTTGTGTAAGTTACTTTAAAGTCACTTTGATTATTTGTAAAATAAAAAAGCAAATCTGAAACAGTCCACCTTTCTCATGCACACACAGATGAGGAGGGAGAAAACAGCCCTGGCCAAGGGAGGCATTTATGTGGGTGGGCAGATGCCTTAACATGAGGGTGTCTGTCTCATCTCCTGTGGAAAAGTTATTCAGGTAGAATGTGGTGGTTACAAGAAAAGGGAACCAAAAGCTGATGTTGAACACATGTTCATCTGCTTCTGCTGTAATCCCTGACGAGAGGAGTCCTGGCCATTCCCAGCCCAAGGTGAGACTTCCTCACAACAAGCTCTGCCAGGAGCTTTGCCAGGTTCCAGCAGGCCCAGACAGCAGGCAGTGGTTCCAAAATACCCCTGTCCTGAGAGACCCGACCAGAGCATCTCCAGGAAATTGTCCATGGCCACCAGGTCAATCCAGAAAGTGTCCCTGTGGACATACGTATGGGTCCTGTTCTTTGCTACATGGTGCCTCAGAAGCATCCCCAATGGGAATCCTGTTCTCTCAGCTGGTGCATCAGGCACAATCAAAAGTAATTTTAGTAATTTGATTTTTATTCATTTTTTTAACTGTTGGCTCAATGAGGCCCTTATACTGCTTTATCTGTCTGAGATAACCATGGGCTGAGTGCAGAGAGATACAGACAAGGACACTTTCCCTTTGTGAGCTTCCCTCTGAGAGAAGTTTTTTCTCCTTTGACTTTTAGACTGTGAAGAAATTTTTATTTATTCTCCTTCTATTCTCACGTGCCTTTCACACATACTCACCAATACTGTGGCAGAATCTGATTTTAACTGGTTTTTCCTTTGGTGGTTGTGAAAATTCCCAAGCCTGCTCTTTTTGACCATGAACTTCAGCACAAAGAAGTATCTGTTCCATGCTACATAAGCAAAGCCCCTCACACAGCCCCTGACACAATCAAGGTAGTCCTGCCTTGAAACTTTGCAGCCATATCAGACAGAAATAAAAATGGGGAAGACAGTCTAAAAAAGGAAAGGTGTATGAGAGAAGATGCAGAAGATGATTTTTTATGACAATGATTCCCTGCAAATTGAAGGATGCTTAAAAAGGCTGCTTCTGCTCTGGGGTTCATAGGAGAGTTCCAGCAGCGTACTAGAAATTTCTAAAATTTCTTCTAGCTGATACGGGGCTGTACTCATGTCACATATCATTAACAGCCTATCACTTTTACTCTTGAAGAAGCAAATGGAGTTGGGAAGCGAAATAGAGAACAGATAGTCCGACGCACTAGAAATTATTTCATTGCAAGGACAAACTTGTTAGTGCTGTTCACCTGCATTCGTGTTGTACCCAGCTCAGAAGGTCTTACTGCCAATTAGAGCCCATGAGTGGCTGCTGTAAGAGAAAGGCAGAATAATAGAAATAATAGCTCAGGGTTAAGGAAGGGCAGAAGGGGAAAGAAAGAAAGAAAAGTGAAAGAAATTACTTCTGAGGAAGACATTGGAGGAACAGCCGGAGGGTGCTCAGCAATTCTTTTCCCCGTGCCATTTGTGGTGCAGGGAATAATGTAATAATACCTATTTATCAGTTTCTCTTTCTTGCTAAGCAGACTAAGTCTCTAGACAGCCAAATAATGTCTTTAGCAAAGAGCAAGAAATTTGCACAAGACTTGCCATTAAGCAATTAATCTCTACTTCTCGTTATGATCATATATGCAAAATTTTGTCTAGCCTGTATGGCCTTTCACAGGCTGGAGAGCTGTGTGAATTTCTGCTGGTGCTGTAGCTTCTGCCACAGTGATTCAGAATGAAAAAGGGGAAAAGAAGAAACATACAATGCAGCAGCCTCAGATCTGAGTCTTTTCTTCCCTGCTTATACTCATTGCCCTTGTATTGTATTCACATTCATAAAAGAACACAGGGCCTGATTCTCACTTATGCCACTGTCATGCAGAAAACTAAGCCTCAAAGCACTTCCATTTGTTGAATATGGCATCATATCACAAATAATTATAGTACTAATTTCAGGGAAGATCACACAGCAAGCATTAGCCTACAGCAACAAAGCATTTTATTTTCTAGTATCTTTTCTTTTTTCTGTATAAGCTATACTAAATTACATAAATTAAAAGCTCTCAATGAAAGTAAAACAAGAACTCAGAGAATTCAAACAAAACATGTGAGGTATTTAAAGGCTGAAAAAGCAAAATCCAAAGCAAATGACACCATAGTGAGCAATGTGAAACCAGGTAGCTTCTCTTTACATGGCATTAACTGGTCCTTCTGTTTGCTTGCTCTGAGTTTGCAAATTGCTTTATCTGCATGTGGTTTCACATTAGAGTCATCAATCCCTCTTCATAAATTCCTTTGCTATCATTTATAGCATTTGATGTGATTATTTTATCTTATTTTTTCCCCTCTGTTTATTGGACTGGGAGGAACAGACAAGAGGCTCTATATAATATCAATCATTTTTCACATGGGACAAAGATATTTCTTCTTACTGAAACAGAACATAAAATTTCTGAGTATGAAATGCAGATATAAATAACAAAAAAACCCAACCTATAGATTTGTAATCAGCAATTTATAGATTTTATCAGCAAGATTTTATTTATGACTTATAGATCATTTCAAATATATACATCTCTCTCTCTCTCTAGATATAATTATGTGGATTAAATTTTAATAAGCTGATTCTGTTTAATAATTTATTATTCAAATTATTATTTTATATTAATTTTAAAAATATTTCAGTTACAGATTTTAACATTGCAACCCAGTTGGCATTCGCCTAAAGTTTGCCTTCCTAGGAAACTAAATTGGAATCTTTACTTGTTACCTGTAAATCTAAAATCAATCCCTCTTTTTCTTAGGCACTGATGAGTCTGCACAGTGCAGCTGTAGGGTAAAACATGATGGCTTTTCCCTGGAACTCTGCCACTTGAAAAGGACAGAATGGCAGAGCTTGGAAAGATAATTTACATTTTCAACATGGCCTCACCTTTACGATGGAAAAACACCTAAGGAGTGGAAGAGCTGATTTTCTCTTAACTGTTTTTGGACCAGCATGAAATAATTCTACTTGAAGGGAAGAAGAGTGTTTTTTTTGTGAAAATAAGCCTCACCTATGAGGAGCAAACAATGATTTATTAAGCTTTTATTAGAGATTTCTTGGCTCATCTGTATCCAGTTCTTATTGCCTTTGTGGAGTTATTTAAAGAGCATTTCAGGTTCAAGTAAAATTTATCAGGAGATAGCATAAGTGTACACAATTCTGTTTCACAAGTTTGATGATCCTATCATATGTGATCAGCAAAGTCCTTTTTTTGGAGATAGAGAGAAGGAGAAACAGAATTATAGTGACAACTTGACCCAGCTGAAGGAAAACAGAGCAATCAGATAAAGAAGTAATTTTCTCTGACTGCCTTACTATTTCTATCTGCGCTATGGTGGCCTTGTATGGTTCTGCTTTGTGTAACTGTCCCAGTTTTGGGGGACTATCTTAAAAATAATGTAAACAAAAATTAGAAATAAAATAAGTCTTTGTTGTAGAGGAACCTTCTTTTGCCTTCCCAACTCCTAACCAAGTGTCTGGAAATGCTGTCTCTTTCTTTCCATAGCTTTTCAAAGGCTCTGGGCACTTTACGTTTCCAGTCATATAATTTAGTGGTAGTTGGGCACTCACAGGCACTTATTTACTACCCTGGCTCGATGCCTTGGCAGCTTTGCTGCTGGTGAGGGCTCTGAGCTGGGATGTTGTTGGGACTTGCCCATTGCTATTACGTGCTGCTCATCCTCAGGGATACTGCTGATGGAGATCTGGAACATATCAAGGGTTGCTGAAAAGCTCTGGGGGCTGATAAATGGCTCCATAGGTCCACTCAGGCCTTTTCATAATTTCCAGTATGTCTCCACACTAAAGCTTTGAAGAGAATGGGTAAAAAGATGTGGATGGACATCAATGACCTGAAACTCCCCATCCCATCCATTTGAATCTTACCTTCTTTGTTTAATGGAAGTGAATCACTTAGAGAAGGGGGCCACTGGGACTGTAAGAACATAACAACATCACACAAATTTCATCTTCCTCCTCTTCTGAACAGATCTGTGTATTTAATTGCAGTGAATTGTTAAAGAATGCTTTGTGAACCCCCCCCCCAAAAGGGTTTGAGAAGAACAGGAATGAAAAGTCAGCACTTGGAGCAAGTTCATAATATCAATACTCCATATCATGGTGGGCAGAACTAAGAATGTCAACTCTTCATGGTTTTGGAAATAAATCCTTTTTAATCTAAGCTTTGTGGACATATTGTGGAGGCAAATACTCATGCAGAATGAATTAATGATTTTTAGGTCCAATTTTAATGTTTCACTTCTACCTCATTTGCTCTTCACTTCCATAGCAAAATAAGAAAAAGAAGTGGTGGGGCAGAAAAAGCAAGAAGGACTGAAGGGGAGCAGCCTCTTCCTTCTCCCCAAGCTTCAAAAAGCAACTTTTTTCTATCTGAAATGCAGGATAAATATACAACCCTATTTAGAGAAATTGCCTAAGCCATGGCATGTATGAGCATTGATCACAACCCAAAACATGGGCACCTCTTTGTCATGCACCATTTCACAACTGCAGTCCAGTGAAAACCTAATACTTCATGTTCCTGCTCTGTATCTGCATTCTCACAGATACACTATCACTTTCCTCTTTGCCCTGATTGTTCAAGTCTTCATGCAAAAAGCAAGCCCAAAATTTCCCCGAGCTGACAAAAGGGGAGAGATTGGATAACATCAGTTCTCCATATTTGAAAGCACACTTACTCCTACTTGCAGAAACACTATGGAAGAGGATTAATCTATCATTGCTTTATGATGCTAGAGAATGTTCCCCACAGGAAAAGTATCTCCTGGAAAGAACTGTGCAATGCTATAAATGACTATGTTAGATTTAGACATCAAGGGATGATATATGGAGGCACTTGTGAAAAATCAAATAATACTTCTGATAAAGTCCTACTGCAAGACTAGAAGCGGGCTTTTGCCACTAGCACAGTGCATTCACTACCACAAATGTATGCTGCAAGGATTGTCTCATTGTTTATAAAATTGATTTTTAGATAAAAGTTAAGAGATGCACCAGTGAATTCTGAGATGGCTCTGACACCATTGCCTTTCTCCAAAATCTCTATTTATGCCCAGTTATGAAATGCCTTTGATAATCTGCACATATTTTTGCACTTTATTATATTGCAGTGCTCGCACAATCATTTAAAAAAATCTGTATTACAATGCTTGTAAAAAAGGGTGGGGTTTGAATATAGCTTGATGGGTTATTTAGTATAAAGAAATACACATATAGCTAAAAAATGAGATTGTAACATCTAATTTTGTTCATTCAAGTGTTTAGATTCAGTTTTATATTCTGGAGCTGAATTTCTAAGTCTTTTCTTTTTATGTTCTTCTGTTTATATTTTTCTTTAATGACTGTTAAAAAAGTCATAGAAAGGAGCCTCCAAATAATAGAGTCAATTTTGCTTTAGCAGAAGGAATAACTTGCACATCTGAAACATTTCCAATACCTTAACCTACACCAATACAGGTAAGACCACTTGAGAAAATACTGAATAAGCCACAGTAAAATAGGAGCCTGGACAAGCAGATACTAATAATTATTGTCTGTTCCATCTATTCAAGTGATATTTTGTGGAGGTTTATTAGTATTCAATCCAATTATTTTGTGGATTGGTTATCAATAAATGGAGATTGCAATGCCCTCTTTCTACAGCCCTGGAGGTATCCCTCTTTCCAGTCTCCTCAGAAACATCTCTTACTAGAGAATAAAAAAAAAAAAAAAAGAATCCTATGTTTAATTCATCTTGGGCTGCCTGTGTAAGACTGTAAAAACAAACCCCAAACAAAACCCCAGAAGAAAATCCCCTCGCATACCAGAGCTTTGCCTTGCCAAACATCTCACTTTCATTTTGTCTTCTGAACAGGCAAATGAAGCCAAACATTGAGATCTAAGAAACATTTTATTTCAGTCTTGCTCATTCCAAGTTATTAATTTGTACATTCCTGTGGCCACATGCCCTCATTGCTTTCAAAAGGAACACTGTGATTATATTAGGTATATTAGAAACTTTCTGTTTCCCTTTACACATTGAAATGTGTTATTACTTTCCAGTTTCCTTCCAGACACATGGGGTTTGGAAATTTCTATTTTTATAAATGAGATTCTCATATCCACAGGATTCAGGAGCTATGATAACAAAGCACAAAGTGAAGCCATATAACTCAATAAAATTGGTACTGTCAATCAAACAGCAAATATGATTACAAAACTAAGTAATGTGATTCCACAAATGAACTAAGGTGAGCCAAAAAAATTGTGTTACAAATCCCTGTGCTTTCAGGAATAATGTGTCTGGTCTGATTGCACTGCTAAGTGCTGGAGAACCCTTTGCATAAATGAACAGAGTTAAATGACAGGCAGGTGTACGGGATTGCCTGAGTTGCACCTCTACAGACAGGAAAACAGTGGACTCCACCATGAGCATTCCCATGTGTCTAATTCCCCATGGTTTTAACAACAGGGAAGGCCTCAGTCTGGTACTGTGACAGTCCTGATTTACCTGAGGAGAAGATCTAAGTGAGCTGCTGAAAACGGGCTCTGAAGAAGAGAGGAGGCTGCAGGTATAAGGTTTGCAGGGGTTTTGCCAGGGGAGACAGTGGCAAGCTCGGAGGCAAAAGTGGGAAAAGACAAACCTGCCTCAGCTATTGCTGTGGAGTTCAGCTCAGGAGAAAGGAATTATTAATCTCGGTCTTTCATTTCTTGCTGATTTTATTGAGCTTTGTTTTGTAGCTCCAAAGGGAGGATGTGGTTCAACCCACAGACAGCAAAGATCAAGAGATCATATGTGAAGCTGCCAAACTAATTTTGCACATGCTCAGGTGAAACAAAGAAAAGGGCTGGAAAAGTTGTTCTTCGATGTGAATTTAATAAAATGTTTCCTTCCCCTTCAGGCAGCCTCAATGGAGTGTCCTTCATAAGGTACCCTGTGCCAGCAGAGCATCCATGCAGAGACTCTTGGAAGTTCAACATAGATATAAATGTCCTCAGAAGAAATTGGACAGAAAGAAGAATCAACTTGGAGGTAGTTAAAGAGCAGCAGAGGAATCTTATAGTGCAAGGATTTAAAAAAATGGCAGATGACATTCAATGTCAATAAAGTGAAGTAAATGTAAAATGAAATAATTCCAGCAATACATTTGCAGTGATAGGTCTTCAATGAAGAAACAGCCATTTCATGGAAACCTTATAGATGATACAGGTGGCTCTTAAAATACTGGTCACTGGTGCACACTGACAAAAAACATGAGCACAATGTCAGAAAGTTTCAGGAAAGATTGACACCAGGAATCTTGTGCCAACTTTCTTCTTCCTTGGACACCTTGCTCTGATTCACAGGTCTTCAGCCTCATGCACCCACCTTTCAGCACTCCTGGAAAGGGAGAAGGTGTAAAGAGCATTATTTTGGAGGTAGTTTCACCTTCTCAAGCTGGAAGGAGGGAGAAAGTTGGCACAAGATTCCCAGTGTTTGCCGGGGCAATTTTTCAGGTACTTTCAGTCTCAGTGAATATCAGCAGCAGATTTCTTTGTTAAGAAACAAGGACTGTCATTGTGCTTGTATAATCCAACTGGTTTGTAAAAAGTCATTTTCTATATGCTGAAAAAAACATTCAATTTTCCAACATACAACAGAGCACAAAGAAGGCTCTGACTTGAGACCCAAAGCAGGAGCTTTTCAACTGTAGTTTTGCTACAGTTTAACTGCTCCAAGAATTATATTGTTTATTATTAACATCTACATTTAAGATGTCAAATTTACCTGTATGTAGAAGTAATTTATTTTCTCCTTAAACTGCAGAAAATTGGCAATGCTGAGCAAGAAATAAAAAGTGTCTAATAATCACGATGCCTAAATACAAGCAAAAATCCTAAATCAGATGTCAGAACAAAACTTGTCAGTGGTACAAATAGACAGAGAATCACAGAAACATAGAATAATATGTCTTGGAAGGACATTTGGAGCAATACTCTGCTCAGGGCCACATTCTTGCTTGCCAAGGCTATGCTCTAGTCCTCTGATCATCTAGTTTTAAATCACCACTCACCCAGTATAAATGTATATTATTATAATGATATTAATAGATTATTTAAGGAAAATAATTCAGCATGTCATAAATATGACATGCAATATAAATAAGGAGAAGGAGCTGGAAAATGAAATAACTCCACCAATACACACACAATGATGGGTGTATAAATACCTCAGGACAATGGTAGGTACCTAAAACACGTGGCTCTAACCTGATTCTAGTTCATCCCCTCTCTAGAAATAAATTTTAGAACAGTATGAGCTATAAGTGGGCCAAGTAGCACATGGGTCTTTTCTGATTAAGCTTTTCAAAAGCTCTAAAGCCTGTAAAAATTCCAGTCTTCGCATTTTATAAAGATCCATTTTGTAACTGCAAGAAGATTTTTTAATGAGTAATGTAATGAAAATCTTTGTGATATACCAATAATTATTGCACAAACTGCCACGTGTGTTTGTTTTCAGGATATATTTAACTATTAAATATGTGTATGACGTGACTACAAAGAAACACACACTTTTAAAGTAATAGCTGTAACAAATAGCTGCATGTTCAGAGATGATCAACAGAATGTTAAATGCTGTCATTCAATGCAGTCAATATCCAAATCAAAATGCTAGTATGCTAGTATGCCAGTATGCTAGTACTGGTTAATAATATCAATTAATGACTCACAAATGAAATTAACAATAATTTCAGAAGAGAAAGTACAAGCAGTATAAAGAAAGTAGTAGCAGTAGAGGCACTGAAAACAGAGCTCTGCCAGCTTGGATGCAAATCTGCCTGTCTCCCAAGGCAGAGGAGAGAGGTGGGATAAAGCTGTGTCACACAGGCTGCCTGTACAGAGATGGTGACATGGCTGAGGCACATGGACTCTGCCACTGCTTACAGCAGTGCTGCAGCCTCTGTTGGTAACCCACCCCATAAGGAAAGGTAACACAAACACTACAGCCTCCAAGTTGTTTCCTACTTGGCTCCATGAAATGCGGGGCACACCCCACCACCACCAATTAAGGGTGTGCCCACAAAGCCATCCCGAGCTGTGCCAATGCCAGTCACACAGCCCAGGCACAGGTATACTCAGGCCCAGTGCTCAGCAAAGCTCTGCTTTCCCCTCTTCTCAGCTCCAATTTACCCATCTGACAGAGATCCCATAATTAAAAGAGCCTCTCAGATCAGTCATTTAATCTGAAGGCATTCCGTGGTCGAATACCAGCTGGGGTTGCACTGAGATCATGGTATTTTTTTCAGCATTTACTGTTCTGAGAGGTGATATTGAATGCTCTGTTGATCCCTGCAGCAACAGATTTTGTCCTGAGCAGAGGGATGAACCACTGTCTCACCACATTCGGACGAGTTTCAACGTTGTGGCCTTAACACTCAAATACAGGGAGCCACTGGTGTATGTGATGCACTGAGTATAACAGATCGGCACTCCTGCAGTGAGGCTGCAAAATGTAAACTCTTCAGAAAAGGAAGCTAATGAAATAAAAAAGACTTGGCTTTATTTGCCTCCACTGATATAGCATGAAATTTACCACACCTGCCTACTAATGTGGGTTCATTTTTACTGCACTGAACTGATTTAGTGCCTGGCCCCTAGTTCTGCTATCAGTGGGAGAGTTTTCATTGGTCTCAGGGAGCACTAAATCCACAGTTCCTGTTGTGCTTTTCTCTGCCGGAAGAAAGTTGCAGATATTAAACATTCCACAAGGGGCCCAGCACAGCACCTCTTGTGATCGGCTGTACATGAGAGAGCAGTTCAGCTCGTAAAAATAACCTTCCTGCAACAGAAGGATCATTTTGTGTGTTTGTGTCCGAGCTTCAATACAGCAAAGTCACCCTTCATTTCTGAAACCACAAGACAGGAAGATTTTGAGAAACGAACAAGGGAGTTTTGCAGGTTTGCAGAATTTTCCGTGAGAAACTACTAACTGCTTTGAATATGTACCCCCAGAAGTATATGCTACTTTTCCAATTTTCTTTCTCTTCCCTAAGCTTTCCCTTTTCATCAAATTGATCAGCCTTTTTCCTAACAAACCATTGTGGAAACTGTTCTTATGTTCATTTTCAATTTTAGTCAAATCAAATTAATTTGTTTTAACTTCCTCCTCCACAACCTGATCAAATTCTCTTTCAAAAATATTTTTATCATCTGCCCCATGTTTCAAATGATCTGTTCTCATCGATCAGAATTTTATACTGGGAGTCTTACATGCCCCTTGTTTAGAAGTCAGACATATAAGCGACCCTCTGAAATATTAAAAGGAACTAAATGTGACCTGACAGCTTCAAACTGCCAATTTCTTCCATGAGCAAAGAGATTTTGGTTAAGCAGTGCATATATTTCTCCTCCCAATTTGCAGCAAGGCTGCTTCTTTGCACTTGCCTTCCTTCAGAAGGACTTCTCTCAGATCTGCTGATGTAAACAACCAGAGTGCCAAGAAGAGGAAAGCAGTTATTATAAGAAAACTTAAAACATCTTATTGAACTGATGCTGTAAGGGGGTTCTTAATATTTGGGATTTCACTATAGCTAGGTAGCTGAGTAACTTCGAATATTAAGTGTAGAAAACGGCTTGTCCTTCACATGTTTGCATTCTTCTGTATAGATAAAGAGGCAGTGAAGTCCAAACATAAGAGCTGGGCTTCTAGGCCTGGCAGGGGCTGAAAGGGGGGTGGGAATAGGTAATAAGGGACCATTCTGTTGGGTGTTTTAGGGGCATAGTAGTAAGATGGGGTTTAGTTGGATAGATGAAAGGGGTGGGCACTAGAGGTTATAAAATTGGAGAGATTGTTATGAATTTCCTCTTTGGATCACCAGACACCGATAGTAAAGCTGTTCTCTCCCTTCACTGCGAGTCCTGTCTCACTTCTTATCTTGGCCCAGCCGGGCCCTGACGGCAACAGAACTGTAGAGCCTTTTCCCAAAAAGAAGAGGCTGATACATTCCCAGAGTCATCTCAGTACAGACTGGGACAAGCACTGGAGAGTACAGAACAAGCACCAAACTTTCTTGATTGAGCGGCAAGTAAGGAAATAGCTTCATCCTCCCAAAATATTCAGTATCAGCCTGGCAGTATAATACCATGTAAATTATTATGCAGTTTATTTCTGTAGGGACGTCTCCTATCTAATAAGCTCAGAGATGTATGATATAATTGCCAAATATTAAGAAAATTATGAATATAATTTAATGCATTGCACAACTTTCTTGTAACTGGCAATCAATACTCATATTGCTCCTGGCAGTGAAGAGAGGTGGTCAGGAATAAACACCTCCCTAAAGGCCACCAACACTTTCAGGTGTTCCAGTGCCATCCTCCCTGCTGCCAACTTTTTAATGCAGATTTCTGTAGCAGTGCAGAAAGAATACATTAGTCCTTTGGACATTAACGCTGCTGGGTACCTAGCAGGAACATCCAGCCTTGTGGACAAAGTTCATATTTCAGCAAGGAGTTCTTGCTTTCCCTGGAGTCAACGCTGACAGCTCCTCCATGGCGGTGGTCCTGACAGCCCTTGTGTAGATTGATGAACGGGAGTTTGATGGATTAGTTGTTTAGTCCAATGTTAATTTACCCCTGAATGTCTTTGCATGGAAGAAATCACCACTCCAGCAAAAGAGTAGGTTTCATCTATCATTCAGTCACTTTTCCTACTACTCCAAAGGGTGTGGAGTGACAGGGAAAGGGAGAATGGCTTCAAGATGACAGAGAGCAGGTCTAGATTAGAGGAGGAAGAATTGTGAGGGTGGTGAGGCCCTGGCACAGGTTGCCCAGGGAAGCTGTGGCTACCCCATCCCTGGAAGTGTGCAAGGCCATGCCAGAGCAACCTGGGATAGTGGAAGGTGTGGGGTTGGAATGAGATGATTTTTAAAGTCCCTTCCAACCCAAAGCATTCTATGATTCTATGATCATCTGCAGACAAGAACAGATGCTGGGGAAGAAAGGTGGGGATTGACTGCTGGGCAGCCTTAGCAGCTGGCTAGTGAGAGTGGCAAGGTGAAAATAAAGCATTCTGAGGTTATTTTACCAAATAAAATTTCAAAATGAAAAGTCAGAGCATTTAATTTTCAATTTGTCAAAGCACATTATAATTTTTAACTTTCCACCTTTGGACTCAGAAACATTTGAAGTCCCCATGAGATACTTTTTGAGAGATGGGGGACAAGAGAAATTTGCTACACAGTGAAATATATTGGGGTTTTTTTACTCAGTTCTGCTTGCTCCTGACAATAAGAGATAGATCAAAATCTAGCTCCAACCTTAGCTAGGGACAGACAGGAGATGAGATGACCCAAGGACAAAAGGCATTACTGCTGTTCTGCAAGCTTCTTAGAATTAAGAAGTGGCCTCAATGCACACAATTACTTGTTTACTTCAGTTTAAAAAATTGCAGTGTCACCTGAGGTGGTCATGAACTAGGTCTGGACTAATGACAGTGGCATGAACTAATGACAGTTGTCACAGGTTGTCTGTCACCTTTTGGAATGGATTGGAAGGGTAATGAGGCTAATGAGTGTGGAGAATGGCTCTCAAATATCTGGCTATTTCTTTACCCACGCAAGATCAGGGTTTAGCAAAAAAGGTATCTGAGTCAAAAAGAGCAGGAAAAGTATATTTTTAAAAATGGTAGTTATGGAGAAAAAAATGAAAAAGAGAATAGAATCGTAGAGTGGTTGGTGTTGAAGGTCCCCCTACCATAGGCAGGGACATCTTTCACCAAATGGAGGCCAAACGGAGGGAAGGTGCTGGGAAATGAAACAGGTTGTGCCACTCCTGAACACTTCCATGTTAACTTAATGCTTGTGTGATGTCTTTCCTGCAGCGAGGGGTCCAAAACCAAACCCAGGATCCCAGGTGTAGCAACACCGGTTTTTACGTTTACTGACAGATATATGAACGTACTATCTTCCCCATCAAATAAATTAGAGGCTTAGATGTGACTTAAACCCCAAAATAGTTTGTTCACCCTTCGCAAATGCGCACTTAAATTCACTCAACGCAGGTAAATGCCCGTCACAATTTTTACACGAACTGAGCTAAAAAAACCCAAACCCCCCCCCCCCCCCCCCCCCCCCCCACGGCCTTTATTCCACAGGTTTCTGGAGGGCAGTTAGTGACGCTTTATATACGAAGTTAAGAGCGAAACAAAGGGCTGGCCCGACCCCGGACGGCGCTCTCCGCCTGCCCTCCAGCGGCCACCGGCCGCTCCCGCAGCCTCCTCATGCTTTCCTCCTCTTCTTCCTGCTTCGTCTTCCTCTGCTCTCCCCTTCGGGATTTCTGAACTGGTTTCCATTTAATTAAATAGCCACAGGCTGTAGGGAGCGGGGGTGCGCTCGCCGAGACACTGAATTGCCGCCCTTGTATCGCATGATTTGCTCCTGTCGTCGCTTCCATCAGAAAAACAGTCCGGTTCTTAAATTCGGGCTTACTGCATCATCTGTGAGTGGAAACGCTGTATTTATGTATTTATTTCTTATGGTTAGTTAATTTTAGTGCGCCCGGTTCTGGGCTTCTCGGGACATGGGAGGCGTGGAGCTCCTGGAGCGGGTCCAGTGGAGGACAACGAGGATGATTTTGGGAATGGAGCCTTTCTGTGATAAGGAAAGGCTGAGGGAGCTGGGTGTGTTGTGCCTTGGGGTGAGAGGGGACCTCATCCCTGTGTGTCAGTGTGTGCAGGGAGGGGTCAGGAGATGGACCAGGCTCTGTCCGGGGGTGCCCAGCAATGGGACAAGAGCCCACGGGCAGGAACTGATGCCCAGGAAGTTCCACCTGAACATGAGGAAGAACTTCTTTCCTGTGCAGTGACCAGGCACTGAAACAGATCACCCAGAGAGGGTGTGGAGTCTCCCTCACTTGGAGATATTCCAGAGCTGTCTGGACACAATCCTGTGCCGTGTGCTCTGGGATGACCAGAGCAGGGAGGTTGGACCAGGTGACCCCCCAGGGTCTCTTTGAACCCGATCCATTCTGTGATTAAATTTACACCAGGTATAATGAGCGAGCCGAGTGGTTTGGTTTTTGCTGTAGCACCTGGCAGGCTCTACAGGCGACAGAAGGCTGGAATGTCAGGTGTGTCACCGCCACAGCCGTGTGTGTGCTGTGTCCTTGTACAATTTTTTGTCCTCTCTATCTAAATCCTTTGCAGCCGTTTGCAGTCAGCCCTGCCTAGACACTAGCTGAACTCATTCCAGCGAGCTCTGTGCAGTGTGTGTGGATGTCGTGGGCTAGAATTTATCACCTGTGTGCTGCCTGTCTGCGCTGAACTCTCCCCTGGACATGCCTTTTCTCCTCCTTCCATCCAGACATTGCACTGATACATTTTATCGATTACACGTCACAATAACAGAACTCAATGGTGACCGGATATTTCAAAATACACAAGTTGGCAGCAACTTGAGGAGCCTGGATGAAAATTAACAACGAAAGTCTAGATCTCCACCTTGCAAGTAAAGCATTTTTTCCACGTTTAATTTAAAAGTCATGCTGCTACCATTAACTTCCCGTACAGAGGTTGAAGAGCAACAGCTCACCAATTAGATGCCAGTGAGCAAAAGTGAATAGAACACCTGCCTTTCTTGTCATATACTTTGTATTCATTCATGGCCAGGGTTTTGAGCTGTTTGTGCAGCTATTCAAGCAAACAATTATTCGAATTTCAATGCAGAGGAACCTTTTCCTTTATTTATAGCTTTACAAATCGTGCAGGAGGTTTTATTTTGATAAACACCAGATGCCGATGTTTACCAAATATCCTGTATTCAGATTGTTTTGCTAAAAATAGCTTCAGGGAAAGTGCATTACTGGTAGTGATTAGCCCGACAAAGCCCGAGCTTGGCTACAGCCTCAGAATGCCCAGATGACCCTTTTAGGACCTGCAAACCTCTCTCCACCAGCACCGTCACTATTGCCTGCACCTGAGACCAAGATGCAGCTGAATCAGGTGCTGTGCACTAGTAGCTAATGATGGCCAGGCTGCACTTGCATTGATTAGTTGAGGAGGCTTTTGCTGTCCCTGGCTGCTGAGGGGAAAACAAACAACGTTCTCAAATTGTTCAATCTGCTGCTGGGTAATGAGCTCAACCCACTTAAGTTCTACCGGTGTTCATTATTAATTATAAATCTGTATTTTGGCTGAAAGTTAATAAAAAAAAAGCAGCCAAATCCCTGTGCCTTTTTGTAATTTTTGAGCAGTTTGTTTACACTTTTTCTGAGAAGTACTCTGAAGCCAGAAATAAATTAAAGGCATTTATTCCCTGTCTCACGTCTAAATGAAGATGCAGCACTGAGATAACTGGGACTGCCACAACACCATGGTATGGCCCTTGTCCTTTTCTCCACCTTTCTCTCCCAAAAAGAAGACAGGGTTAACTTTGAATCTCTGTGATGTATAAGTATCTATAGCTACCAAATTAAGAACCCAGGCCATCTGCACAAACACTTGTTTTCTATATTTTCCCATTAAAAAAAAACCTGAACAGTGAAAACCCCACAAAACTTTCCATGCTGATTCAATGTCCTATCCTGTCTCTTGATATTCACATCCAAAATAATATACACGATGTTGTTATAGGCTGCAGGTAAATAGCTGTAAAGAGAAGTCTAATAAAACACTGATTAGATTTGTTAAAATGATGCAAAAAGCAATTTTCACATTAACTCTCTGAAGCTTGCAAAAAACTAGAGAATGTATATACATCCTAGAGGAATGATTTTTCAAGAGTTATCTGCTTGCTGAGGTTACTGATTATAGTAAAGAACTATCAGTTTATTCCTNTGATTTAAGAAAAAAAATTTCATTTTTTTCCTTAAAAATAAAAAAAAAAAAAAAAAAAAAAAAAAAAAAAATCCATTTTCCTGAAATGCTTAAGCAAAGCATTGATAAACATTTTCAA
Source organism: Neodrepanis coruscans (assembly GCA_013400695.1). Lineage (NCBI taxonomy): Eukaryota > Metazoa > Chordata > Aves > Passeriformes > Philepittidae > Neodrepanis > Neodrepanis coruscans. The sequence continues at coordinate 16,753 of VYZS01032086.1, read as the reverse complement.
GTCATGTTACAGAAATAAAGGCATACATAAATATGCAGATACAGAACCATAATGATCTACGATAATAGGAAAGGCTTATTGAGAGAGACTGTATCTTTTCCCACAATGATGGAGACCTGGGAAAAACCCACACAGGCCTCTTTAGGTTTGAAATGTGTAAAAACCTCTGCAGTCCAGATTAGAGTTGATAAACATTTACCAGCAAATGTTGAGAAATGTAGTTTTAGGGCAGACAAAACTCTTTGCCAAATCTGAAATACTCACAGATTTGTTACTAACAGACAGTTACAGCCAAGAAGAAAAAGAGCTAGAATGTCAAAAGAATTTATCTTATTTCTTCTGAAATGGAAACAGTGACCGAACTCATAAACAAAAGCCCTGACACAGACACATGTAAAGGGTTCATGTTCCATTCACAAAATAACAGGCAATGCTTCATAAGCTAAAGCAGGGCAGCTGGGAAGTTTGGGCTCAAATGTCCTTCTCACATTTGGTACAGCTGATTTTTTCTATAGAGAGCATCCTGACTGTCTTTTGACCATCCTGAGGTGCAGCTTTTCTGTTTCAACCCATGTTATATTTTAATCACACTACATCAGCGATGAGGGCTGAGTCAAAGTCAGATTTTGTGTGACAGTATCCAAATCAGGAGGAAATAAAAGAAAGAGGTAAAAACCCCCAGACTCATGGCATTTCCATGCCACAGCTTTTAAAAAGATCATTTGGCTTTAAAAATAATAATAAAAAATAAAATATTTTTTCAGACTCCAACTCTTAACTCTCTTTTGTTCAAAATATCTGTTTCAACATGATGTTCTAATATATGTGCAACCAAACACCCATATGCAGCAGCATTTCTTATACAATTGGCAGTAAATTTTTGAAAATTGTCCATTTTAAAGGCAGTCTGTGAGTCTGAGCATTTTTGTATGATTGGAATCAAAAGAGGGCCAAGGTGAACCAAAACCAGCATAAAAAAAAGATGCTTAAATGACATGATTTATTAAATGAAACTAAGTGATTTAGCATTTGTAATTTATGGAAAGGAAAACAATCACAACAGCATTACAAATCTTGACTTCTGGTGCATTTTTAATCTCAGAAGATAAATGCTGTACAAAATGAACCCACCTAAAAACACTCAGCTCATTCAGTAGTGTAATACAGCTGCCTCTGGGATGGAAAGCAGCAGATGCTGATTGGGACTATAAGAACAAACCTCAGAAGACAGCAGGGATGGGGATACTGTAAATATTGTGTGTGGTAACACCTGCTTGCATGGTAGAGAATCAAGGATGACTCCATGAAACCCACCACTAACCCAAAAGGCTGGCAATGTAGAGACAGTGGCAAACTGCACTCCTGGACTGCCAAATCTTATTCCTTATCTAAGGCCTATCCCACATCCAACATTGATGAGATCTAGAAGGGATTAAGTGCTCAAGAATACTGATGCAAAACTGCCTCATGGTTTTCCCTGGGAAAAAAACAGCAGGAGAAAACTGCCAGGGATATTCTCTCAGAGGGTGAAACTGTGAGCCTCTTGCTTGGCAATGGAAGTGCCAGACCCACTAAGGACAAGGCTTATGATCTGGAAGGTATTTCTAAGACACACACTGGCTGCAGGTGAGCCCATATCTCCTTCTCACCATCCCAATCCCCGGCTGGGCCTACTGAACATGAAGGTTTCCGGGATTTGCAAGGGGTCAGGTTAAATCCACCTGTCTGTGTTGCAAAAATTAGCATTTCTGGGGAGAGGATCTTACCATACTGTTGTGTGGCAGCATGAGAGGAAGAAAGGGGACCAGGGAAATGGGATACCAGGAAACTCTACACACAACTGAGGGATCAGTCACGTACCCAGTGTCTTACACATCCCTCTCCTGTGTGCTGGTCAGCGCCATTTTGGATACACGAGTTTGTGATGCATGTTCTTTTCTTTCAAGTTAAACCCATAAATGACAACAGGAGCACAGGATGGTGTCAGTTAATACAGGGGTCACTTTTACCCTAGTTTTCTTGGTCTCCAAACAGCTCCATTATCAGAAGGGAGAGAAACTACACAGCAGCTGCAGCGTCTTGTTCTCAACACCTCTAGTATACATCAGATGGGGAAGTCAGCTTGCAATAAGCAGAAATATTTCCTGACCCAGATTCAGGCATTTTACAGACTTTGAGCCTCTTTCCAGCTGTAGAGATAAAATGCTATGCTGAAGCAGGAAGCACCGGTAGCTGTCAGAAGCAGATGTCTTCGCCCTCCCTCGCTGTGTGTGGCACAACTGTTAAGGAAATTTAAACGAGATTTCACAACAAAAACGAATGTGTTTTTCGGTCCTGAAAGCCTCTCTCCTTGATTTGTTCCATTGTTTCTGCCGAGCAGGGTAGCACTGACTGCAGAGCTGTGCTGCAATGCAAAGTGTTACACAACAAGCCGTTTGGTGAGCGCTCTGGCAAAAAGGCACCTGAGTGGAGGAATGGCATCCTCCCAGCTTGCACGCCCTCCTGCAGGAACTGTCTGTTGTCTCCGAGCTTGCCAAAATGCTCCCGCAGTATCTCAGCCTGTGGCCACCCTGTGGAGCTGGGAGGTTACAGGGAAACAGGCAGGGACTTCACCCCTGGTGGTGGCACGAAGAGCCACAGTAAGATCCAGTGTGCCTGCTCAGAGCACTGAGTTAGGAAAGGGCAGGAAGTGTTTGAAAGACAAATTTAAGGGTTTAATTAAAGTAAAATGAATCCGTGTTAAGTGATCCCCATTTAAACCCAGATAACAGCATTCTGCAGGTAGCAAAAATATGATTTTTACATGTATTTTATTTTGAAGCTAGGGAATACACTTAATTCTACTGTATTTGGGAATTTCCCAATGTTTTCTAAGAACAGATGTCCGCTTTTCTAAAGTTGTCCCGTACTATCCCAGTCACTACCCTTAACAAGAGGGTCTTTATACATGGCTACAACACAAATGCTAATTGACACTTGAGAGTAACATTGCTAGAGGGGGAAATTGCAGAGGTGGTGGCTAGTTGACTTTTTTTTTTTTTTTCAGTTAATGTTCCTTTTAAACTAAAATGATTCGTTCTGAAATCCTGATGACAATTCTGATGGTACTTTCTCTGGGATCATTCACCTCGAGGAAGCAGAGGGACCATTTTACAGTCATACTGTAGAGCCACTGCTTGTGGGACACGTTTCACGTTTCTGTGACACTGGGGTTCCTGCATGGACACTGAGCCTTCCACTTAAAGGTGAACAGAGGACAATATTAGCAGCCAAACTCAACTCCGAAAACTCCATATGTCTTTTGCTAATTTAAAGATCTAGATGGTGGGGTAGTTCATCATTCTTCATCTGGCATGAAGATTTTTTCCTCTCGTTGCTAAACGAAACACTCTCTAAACCAACATGAGTGACAAAGTGCGGTTTCCCACTTCCACATCCTCAGTCCTTTTTCCTGTTGCAGCTCCCCCGACGCCCACCCTGCCGCATCCTTCCAGCTGTTATCCCTACACAGAATACAGCTGGAGCTCGGGTGCTGCCAGCGAATCCAGCGGTTCGGGGAGTCCCTGGAATCAACTCGCTGGCGAATGCAGCCGCCGAGCCCGGCTCTTCTTGAGGGAGGGGGAGGATTATCCCGGGCGCTACCTCTCCCCTCCATCCTTGGATGACCGAGGGCTGCCCAAACTCGCTCTACATCCTGCATGGGCTGAGCTGCACAGTCCTTGTCTGGCCTCTGCCTCCCCTCGCCATGGTTTCCAAAGGAACCTGCCAGACACCCGAGACATGGGAGCGGCTGGAGCAGAGCTGTGAGTCAGCAGGGTGAAAACTCCCCTTGCTTTCCCCATGGCGGGGCCATGGTTTTTAATAAATTCAGTTAAAAACAATACAAAAATAAAAAATGCAGCAGGGGCTGAAAATGACCCAGCTGAAATAGTATAATTGGATTTGGAGAGGGGAAGCCTGTTTCAACAGAAAATTCCTGGGATGCTTGTTTTTAAAGGGGTAGCAGCAGCCTCAAGAAAACAACAAAGCAGCTGCTAGAAAATGAAGGGTAATGTCAGGTCTGACCTCAGGACTCACCCTGGTGCTGCTCTGTTACCCTGCAGATTTCTCAATCCTTGAGAGCAAAATAACCTTCAGTACAACCGGACCAAGGTGAATCACTCCAGTCATTTCTGAGAGTGATCTTTCAGAGTGCTAGATTCCCAGTGAGGTAAAAAGGGCATATGTAGGAATGGAAAGCTTTCAGCCACCTAAGGCAGGCAATATTTTCGGGCAACTTTTTAATATGATTTTTCAGGTGCTTGTAACTTAATTAAAATCCAGTGCTGCTCTAAGCAGGCTGTTTGTGGCTGCAGTGCACAGCTGAAAGAGCAGGACAATGCTGTTTTCAGCTGAGCCTGTGGAAATACCATACTAAACACACTACAAAACAAATCCTAGAATAAATTATACATCTGAACAAACAAGAAAAGGCAAAAAGAAATATTACTGTTAATGCTTCATCTTCAGAGAAAGAGACTGCGACAGAGCCTGTCTTGAATCTAAATTAAAAAACTTCCAGAAGACTGCATAGAGAAATAGGGTGAGGCAGAATTAGAAACAAATTAAGAGATGGCGAAGTGCTGAATGTCTCTATTACCCAAGTGATTCCTTCAGAGGGCCAAATTATTTCTAGCCCCTGAGGGGCTTTGCTCTGCTCTACAGTATCCATATTCCATATGGGAAAGCCACAGTTAAAAGCTGCCTCACTGAAGGGTTCACTAAATGCTTCTGTAGAGCATTGACTTTTTTTGAAGTTGCTTTTTTTATCAGTTGATTTGCTTTCAAATCACACATGGTAACTGCAGAGGGTTTTTTTTACTGTAAGAGTGTACATGCAACACACATAGGGGAAAAATTTCATTGCTATTTGGCTGGATAAATGTAGAGAAAGATTGTGTTTTCCTCATGGTATTCATTCTCCTGAAGCCATCACTTTCAAGTCAACAGGATCTGACACAAACTGTGCAAATTCATAAATGACATGCAAATGAAAGAACTGCTGCATAACAATTTTCAGTCTGGACATGAAATACCCTGTGCTATATATGATTTACTGGTGCCAAGGGACAGCAATGAAAGAAAAAACAGTAGATGGATATATTGCAAATACAGACAGAATAAAAAAGAAAAGGCTGATAAGAATCTTTGGATGCAGCAGTTCCAGTATATGGTTTATGTTCACTTTTCACTACACCCTCTTCCTGTTTGCCTGAGAGCTTATCTTTGACGAAAGACACCATCATTGTTTAAGGTCTGACTAATACCCACAAAAACAAGGACAGGCAGAGAAGGACACGAGAACTTCAATTTCTGTACACAATTGCTCAAGTTAGAAATTTTTTTGCCTGGAATAGGATCACTTTTTACATGTATAGATGAAATTTATCACCAATTATATATAAGCAAACAGTTCCTACTAGGTTATTTGCAATGACTAATGGTAAGTGTATCCCTATCTCTCTTTAGGCTCACATATAAAGCAGGTTTTTCCTTTTATTTTAAGACCTTTGAAGAGTGACATTTCAAATCAGGCATCTTAGCAAGCTTTTGTACTAAGGATTTCAATATTTGCATTCCACAAATAACATCTTTAAAATTTTCTGTTTCTTTGCCCTTCTCTGCAGCAGAAACAATTTGCTAATAGCAAGCATTAAGGAAAATTTGCACAAGAACAGGTAAATCAAATCTCTGATTTGTTCAGATAAGACACTCCCTTCCCCAATTTTCAACCTCCTTCCATTGAAAACCTGTAAGCTATTAAATTCGATTTACATCTTCCAAGTTGAATGAAATAGAATTTCTCACTTGGCACTTCCAGCTTCATGAGTAACCACACAGAGATATACATCCAATCATCTCAAACTTCATAGAAAACTTTAGCTTTAGCTGTTTTTATATTTGTCTTCAATGGATTTACTTGTTTCTATACGTGAACGGGTCCCAAAGCACTTAAAGAATCAGAGACCTGAGTTGCCACTAAGTTCACAGCTGCTTTGAAATTCTTTCTGTCCTCCCTGGTACACTGGAAGTGTCTGAGTGCACGTTGTTCTCCACTGTCAAACACTGCACTGCAAAATCATACTGCAATGTGACTTTTCTATTTGCAGTCCCTTTGAGAGGTTTGTTATAAGAGACATTGTGAAAGCACGGAGATACTTCACCAAGAGTGAAAGAAGGGTTTTAAGAGTTCTGCAGTCTGGTTAACTGGATCATTCATCACTGAAATCTGTCTTTAGAGCATAGTTAGTACTTGCTTCATAGCTGATCACTGGTTATTTTATGGGGATGAATAAATATATTAAAAATTTCTATTGGGTTATAATTTTACAGAGTTCTACATGCAACCAATTATGTAACGGGCAAGTCAGTATTATGAAAACTCCCTCCTATAAATCAAGCAGCTTGAAAAAATATTTCAGTCTAGCCTCTGCATTTCAACATTTTTAATTTATTTATTTATTTCTCTCTCTCTGCATTTTTGCAACCTCTATTTCTGAATGGGGAGGAAAAGCAGGACTCTGGTCACATATAACTCATTTGTGAAGCTGTGATAGCTAATCCCTTTAAAGAATAATCTAACTGGTCAGGGCACTTCTACAGCAAAGCAAGGACTTAGCATTGCCAGCTTCATGGTGCATCTTGTCCCATCAGTTCAAGGGGCAAGGGACCAGAGGTCATTGCTGAGCCTTAACCTCTCTCACAATGGCATGCAGAACCTCCTGGCCAGTTTCCTCTGGGTTTTATTTAGCAGGCATGTGGTCAGCATGGGAAGCAGCCTTTCCCACAGATGTTTAGTGTAAAAGAAGCTATTTATGAGTGTGAGTTATACAGTCAGGCTGTGATTGGAATAGATCAGGTCTCTGTGTGACACAGCAGTTCTCATGTTCTCTGAAACAATGGGTTATCACAGCTAAATTAAAACTACCTTGTGCCTGAAGACAGTTTTCTTGTATGACTCACTTTTAGAGGACACTGATTTACACCTGTTTCTCACCAGGATTGATGTTGCTTGGAAGAATGGGAAGGATCACAGGGCAAATGGTGGCACTGCCCAAGGTGACCAGCTGAAAAACCCTTGGGCAAACACCAGGGTTTTCGGATAGCCCAAGCCCTGTCTCTGTTGACCATTCCCTTTAATTTTTCTTCCCCAAAAGCCTTTGGAGATGGGGAGGTCTTCTTGCTCTCCTTGTTGAAAAACAACCAAAGCAGATATTAAGTCAGACTAAGCTCCCTTCCCAAACCAACTGGCTCTATGCCACTCACATATTTGCCCTTTGTTAGGGGAAGTGCCACTGCGCTTATTTTGCATACAAAAAGCACCTCAGACATAAATCATTAGATTCTTCTGGGACTACAAGGACCACAGGTATTAATCCATGGTTTGATTGTTGGATTGACCAAATTCTCCAGTAGGCCTGTAAACAGGTCTGACTTTAAGACTTACTTCTCCCTAGTGTAATGAGACAGGTTGGTTAGATAAGTTTTTGATCTATGTCTTTGCAGCATATTGGAAAACATTTAGATTCAGCCTGCTCTCTCTTCAGTGATTTATATTTGTCAGACAGATGATAATTTTCTTCCCTTTTCATACTCGTGTGAGGGTAGTGGCCTTCAACAACCCCACAGGTATTTATTAGTAGCTTTGAAAACCATTGCCCTGAGTATTCTTTCTTCTGTCTTTCACTCTAAAGCCACATGGGTCCTTTATATCCTCAAAGAGCAAGAAAGTTTCTCTTCTAAAAAAAGAATCATGATAAATGCAATCAAATTTACTGATTTACTGAACTGATTAGACTGAAAACACTGTTAAACCATCCTTCCAGCACTTGCAATCAGAAAAACAAAAACATTTCCGGGGCAGATGGGGAAACTGGCATGAGATTAAATAGAACATTTCATTTCTGGAACTGTAAGGACAGTAACAGAGCCATCCTAAACCTGGGAATTTTCAGAGCCTGGGTTTTAAACCTAATCCTTTCAGGTGGGTTGGAGAAATTGATAGTTTTATCCTCATTTTCCCAAATGTCTTAAACTGCAGAGCTTTTCAAAGCCTTCAGGCTTTGGTTTCGGTCAGAAAAAGTAGAACTCCTGGATAAGAGCTACAGAAATCTCAGTCTTCTCCACCAGTCCAACCAGCTCCATCCTTTTCCTTTCCCAGGGCTCACTGCTCCAGTCCATGCCTGCATTCCCCACACTGAGCCCAGATGGTCCCTGGACTGACAGAGGGATTGTGAGACCCAGGAGAGCCACTGGCTGCTCCAGGCCTGGCTCTGCTGCTGCATCAGCCCTGGAAATTGCTGGAAGCAATGTTGTACTCAACTCTGAACCTCTGAGCCCATGGAGATGGAGTGTCAGAGCTCTCGCCAAGAAACCCTAGTGAGTTTCAAATTAGAGAGATGCTTCAAAGGCTTATGAATTTAACCACATTTGGGCAAAATTTCATAAGCAAAGAAAGATCTTTTTCTGCAGAGACACATATGGCTCACCCTGTCCAGAAGTCAAACTGCTGCTACAAAGTGTGACAATCTTGTCCTGTTCCCAGGAGAACACTTGTAAGGATTCAGGGACATCATGTCACAATTATCTTAAGAAGAGTTGACTTCCCCCTTTTTTTTAAGTCTCTGATATATTAAAGAAACCACATCAGTAACTGTAAAATACAACAGCAAGTATTCTCCCTGAGACGGAGGCCCAACATGAGAAATTTCAGAGCACTGAAAAATAATTTAGCCCAGCAGAAGCAGGATTTTACAAGGGAAATTGTTGGCCAACTGTAACTATTGGCAGCATTGCCAGCTCTGCTTATAAGGAATAATGCCCCTATGCAAATCAGCCAGTTCTTCAGAATTTACAAACCCCAAACGCTGCACCTCAGCCCTGTAGCCAAAAGAAAAGTTTATTACTTCAAGCGATGTTAGCCATAATTTGAGTAATGCCTATTCAGGAAAGGCTTAAAAAATATTAAGGAAAAAGAGAACTCAGCTGGAACAGTATTACTAGAAGACACTGCAATGTCTCAAGATGCTTCACTACCACACTGCTCTCCTGAAACCTCTCCTGCAGTGCTGCACCCAGATTTGGGGTCCCCAGCACAAGAAGGACATCAACATGTGGGAGCAAATCTAGAGGAGGGCCACTGAGATGATCAAAGGGATGGACTCCTCTGCAAGGAGGAAAGGCTGAAAGAATTGGGATTGTTCAGCCTGGAGAAGAGAAGCTTTGGGGTGACCTAATTGAAGCCTTCCAGTAACTGAAGGGAGCCAACAAGAAAGGTGGAGAGACACTATTTACAAGGGCCTGGAGTGACAGTGCAAGAGGGGATGGCTTCAAACTGGAAGACAGTAGGTTTACATTAGATATTAGGAAAAAATTCTTCCCATTGAGGGTGGTGAGGCCCTGGCACAGATTTCCCAGAGGAGTTGTTGCTGCTGCATCCCTGGAAGTGTTCAAGACCAGGTTGGATGGAGCTTGGAGCAACCTGGGATAGTGGAAACTATCTCTGCTCATGGCAGTGGCGTTAGAATGAGATCCTTTGCAATCCAAGCCATTCTATGATTCCATGAATTTCGACTCTCCCAGTTTCAACTGGAGTTACAGTTACTGCAGTTACTTTCCCAAGTCAGGGTGAGGCCCCTATAGGTCAGGAGTGTTGCCCCGTCTGGCCTGTCTCCTCAGCTTCAGCACAGCTATTCCAATACACCTCTAAAGCAGTCACTTAAGCTTCCTCTGTTCTTGAGCCCCTCCTCAGCACGTGTGCTGATGTCAGTGCGACGCCACTTCACAAGGGAGTGTGCTTTGACCTCTTTGCCTGAAGACCCCTGCCCTGACCCTGTCCTTCATGGGTGGGGGTTGATGTTTTGCTCAGAAGAGCATGGTGAAGATGTCAATGCAATCCCTTTGGAACAGTGGGAAGGGAGATAATATTACCTTTCTCTTTGTTCTCCTCTCTCCTGTAATATTTGTAATATACCAAAAACCCACTGAGTTTGTAGTTGTCTTTATCAAATGATAGACTATACCCAGGAGCTCAACTTCATGACACAAATCTGGACTTGGTGGCTTTTTCTGTGTGCTGCTATAACTTGCTTGTTACTTAGGAAGTGTGATCGGTGGTGCTAAATGTGCACAGGGCTGCAACCTTGATTTCCACTGAGCCTGGATACCAAAGAGTTTAAACTTGGTTATCACAGATCAAAGAGTCAGTGCCACAAGTAAACATTTGCACTGCAGGACAAAGTTCCCACTTCTCTGGCAGCTTTCATACTCACCCCTATTTTGTCCCTTTTGTAGTAATGAGAGGGTCTCTAAAAAACAAATTTATTGGATTGACCAATCTTACATACAATTCTGACATGCTTTTGGCAGATTCAGTGTATCAGGCACCCTGTCTGTAAGCTCCACAGTGTGGACTTTTCTCAGCTTGTGCTTGCTGGAATAGTAATAATAGAATGTCTTTTGACATTCACCCAAGTATTTATTGTATGTGTCCACTTCCCTCTCCTATTTAAAAGCATCATTATAGGGACAAAAAAGTGGAATAATAGGGAGAAAAAAGTCAGTAAAGAGAGAGACTAAAAAGAAAAACAGGAATCAGCTCATTTTCGACAGATAGAAAAATGTAGCAAACATAAAAATCTCATCAAATACTGAAAGCAAAGACAATAATTTGAGAAAGATTTATCAATTTATTACATGGATAAAATAGGATGCATTTTAATATTTTCCAAGATAGCTCAAATTTCATGTTTAGTATTCTTACAATAAACAGATGAGTGTTATAGCATTAAATACATTTTCCCCCAATATACTCTTTTATATTTTACACACGATTTGAAACATCTGATAAATGACTTGTTTTCCTGAAGCACAGCAGAGAGCATGTTTGGATGATCCACTGCTGTTTGTGAAATGTTTCTCTCTGTGGAACACTTCCCTTCTTCCATTTCCTCTCCATTTTTGCTTATTCTGAAAATAACACTAATCTGAAAGTGCCATAGTAGATTAGAGTATTGATTGTGCTGTAAGAATGAAACAATAATATACAACAGATGCCATGTTTTACTACTGAAATATAACAAAGTTAATAAGATGGAGTATTTAGAAATAAGTACAGTTCTCTTGGGAGTGATGAATTGAGATTCAGCTGTGTGCAGTACAGACTCTTGTGCCACAGCTTATGTGGAATTTGTCATTTGTTTTAAGAATGGCTATTTTTTGACAGGCAGCTTGATACAGAGCTGTTCTGTGACTCATAGTATTTGGGAAATGTTGTTAAATGCAATTTATCTTTTAATATATGCCCAAGTTATCTTTCCCACTTACTTCCTAGGTTTCCCAGTTTTCAGCTGAAGTTGCAAGTAGCTCCTAAAATTGGGTTGATTTGGATGCAGTGAAACATATAGCCTGCTATAATAGTGAATGCATTTACATATCTAGCAAAGTATTGTGTTAAATGCTCATTCCAAATCCTAAGCCTTACAAGCCCCTTACCTGTTTTTTTTTTAAGCCATTTCAGTCCTGAAGTTGGTCACATTCTTAGGTATAGAACTACAGCAATCAGCATGCACAAAGAAGGTTGCATTCAAGTACAGCAAAATAATTATCCAAGCCTGTATCCCTCTGAGCCAGGTTCATTCTTACAGCCATTTTAGTGCCATCTGCATGCAAACATCCACTTTTTTATCCACTTTTTTTTTTTTTTTTTGTCTAGAAGAAATTAAGAATAAGGTGAGCAGAAAGCATCAGCCACTACTAGCCCAGTCTTGCAATCCACCCAAGAGAGCTGCTCCCTTAAGACAAATAATTTATAGCAGTGAGTTTTTTTATGTTTGAGTCCAGTGAGGGCATAACTCGAGCATGTAGAGTTCTGGGTCAAGGATTATTTCTTTTCCTTGTTATTGTATGAAAGCTTTTACTCCCCTAGTCCTTTAAAAAGATATTTTAATTATTTATTTTGCACATGACACCTTAGTTGACTTGGGAACTTGATGCAAAGTCCAGAAATACAAGACCTTTTCCTCTTCTCCCACGCAGCCAGTGACAGGACAAGAGGAAAAAGCCCCAAGCTGCATCAGGGGGAGGTTCAAGTCGGACATCAGGAAGAATTTCCTCACTGAAATGGCTATTAAGCCTTGGAAGGGCCTGCCCAGGGAAGTGGTGGAGTCACCACCCCTGGAAGCGTTCAAGAAACAACTAGATGTGGCACTTTATGCTCTGATTTAGGTGACAAGGTGGTGATTATTCAAAGGTTGGACTCAGTGATCTCTTTTCCAACCTAAATATTCTGTGATTCTGTAATGCAGATGGCTACTACATTAAAAGCAAAATACTTCTTCACATGATAATCATTTTAGAAAGTCTGGGAAGGGCGAGAGCTTATTAAATAGATATGGCCTGTTGAGCAAATTATCTTAAAAAAAGAAAGCCAAAAAAATTAATTCCTGTGAAATTCACCCAAGCTGAGTAATGACCACAACTATTCTCATATTATATCACAAAATATAAACTTATATTCAGAAGTAGAGCTGGACATGAGAAGCAATGAGGTTATGGAAAGACAGTTGGGAAAGGTTAAAGGAAATCTCCCTCTACAGACCTCAAAACTTGAAGCAAAATGCAATCACAGAATTGCAGTGTGCTTCCTCTGGTGATAAAAAAATGCAATCTATGGAAACCCATCAGGTTTTCTGTCTTGCAACTATTATCTTCAGAAACATAATGAAAATAACACTTCAGACAATAGGCAATTGCCTACTGAAATGAATTTTATCTTGAAAGTGGTAAGTTATTCTCTCACTGAAATCTGCCTTCTAAGTGGAAATTTGAGAGCCTAGGGATGTTTCAATTATCTTTTCAGACCTTTTCAGATGTTTTGCAAAAGCAAAAAAGCAATCTCATAACTCCAGGTCATTAATGGAAAAATGGGCAAAGGGAGGAAAGGGAGTGAGGACACCACAAAAAAGTCTGGAGTCCAGCTTCCCCATCCCTTCTTTACACCAGTTGGCATCAGTAATGAACAGAACCCAACAGAAGGAAGCAAAGAATAACAATTTCAAGCTGTATAAGAGAAGTGAAGGGAGAATGGCATATTCTGCATATTTCTCTTCAAAAACTGGAAATTAAACCGTTTCTTGACTTTTGTGCCTCACAGACTGCCTACACACTTCAGGGAAGAGCAGAATATAAATGAATCCACACACCCTCATGCAATGTTAACTTGACTCACTATTGAGTTTCTTTGCTATTGTGGCAGTTTTCCTCTTCTGAGAGGTCATTAGGAGTATTTTTATTCCAACAAGTCAAGATGATGATTTTATTACTCTATTTCTGCTAGAAATAGTATCTAGCAATATGTAGTCATCTAAAACTTAAACAAATTGTAGAGATAGAAATTAATACTGTGTGGACCACACACAAAAAAAAAGCGCCCTAAATTGCTGGAATTTCTACATCAAAATAACCCCCCCCAAAAAACCCAAAAACAAAACATAAAAGCCAAAAAAAAAACCCCAGACATACAAACACAAAAGGGCTTTGGTGAGTGGAATAGTTAAATATAAAAATTAATCTGAAGATACTTCAGCTGTTACAGTAAGCCCTCAAACTTCAGGCCTTAAATACATTTAAGTCAGAACACTAAACACAACATCAATAAAATTTGACTGAATTTTCTGCATTGGCAGTAATATAAATTCCTAGATATACATTTGGAAAGGAGTGAATTCCCAAGGTGGCAGCTGCTTTCATCAGCTAAAGCAGGATTTGGTTGTTGGCAACTTACTGTGATGGATTGTAACGAGAAGAGACCTCAGCTTGTATGTTCTTCCCAACACACAAATATGGAAACCCTGAAAGAAATTTTCTTTAAAATATCCACTGATGCACTGAATGGATTCACAGCACTTAATGAGCCCTGTCAGAGGAGTCACTGGCCAGTTATCTCCAGTGAATCCAGAAAGGAAAATGGAAATTGCTGTCTGAAACACAGGGTAAACCCAAAACTTCTTACACAATTGGATGGTCACTGCAGAAGCTGGAGGTACACATGGAGGAGGATGCTCAGAAACTGCCAACGGAACAGCAGCAGGGAAAACTTATGGGGTTTCACAAGATACAGGACTTCCAGAGGGCAACCACCCTGGGAAGGAGTAGAAGAACCTTGTTTGCCTCCCCAGAGACTTCTGAGTGGGAGAAGGGATTTAGGCGAGGAATAAGAATTTGCAAGGACTCCCTGCTACATGTGCATACAAGCCAGACACTGCCCCAGGAAGGAGAGTACTGTGAAATAAGTACTCAATTACCTAAAATTAGAACCAGTGACATGGTTCACTTATTATTCTGCAAGCTGCTGCCTTAGGACATGCTTGATATTGAGAAGATTAATTTCTATTCCTGTATTTTAGCTTACTAAGCAAAATTTTAATAAATATATGTTCTGACCCTAAACTTTCCTGTGGTTAGATGTGGATTTGAAAAATCAGTTTGCCATACTGCATGGATAGAAATTTATTTGAAACTGCATGTACTAGAAAATTTGCAAGACCAAGACCCTGATGAGGAAAATAACAAGAATTTCATATAAGCACTGCTAAGTGGAGAATAATTACGTAACTAAACTTCCTGTATGCCCTTCATAAACCTTTGTAACTGGAAAAACTGATACCTTTCAGAAAAAAAACCCACATTTTGGAGACTGCAAGTTGAAACATTTTATGAAAAACACTAAAAGACTTTTCTTCTCCTCACATCTGGCTTGGACTTTGTTGTAAGTTTGTGCTGTTTAGCTAAATCTAAAAATATGAGACAATTTCTTAACACCGAATGTACTACTAATGAAGTCTATCACAATAACTGATATATCTGCAATATTACCTCAGAGATTGTTATCCCTGTCTAAATATTCTTTGCTTTTTACTTGGAAAAAAAAAAAGAAAAAAGAAATTAGGGAAGAGGAACTGAAGACATTACAGCCTAATTCTGCTCTCAGACTTTCTAAAATGTCATATTTCTCTCCTGACTGGAGGTATCTACCTGTCACACAAAGCCTAAGCAGAGGAGCCCCAGGCAGAGGAAACAAGTCAGGGGAAGCAGAAGTTTTGACGGTTTGAATTTCCACATCTTCTCAGCCACCTCCATCTTCTCCCAACATGCCCACCTTTCTCCTTGAGGACACTGAGAAGTGCAGTTCTCCGAGATGCACCTAAATACACTGCTGAGAAGGTGTTCACAGCATCTTCTTAACAGACAGGACATTTGGCAAACACATATTTTCTAAGTAACATTAGATTTTAGTTTTTTAGTTGTGTTGTGGTCTTTCAGGGGTCTAAGGACCCATTGAATTGGCTGAGATTTGCAACTGCTGGAGCAGATTTGTGTCTTGGGGGTGGATTTAGGGAGGGCAGATTTGGTGGCAATGTGGATGGATTTGGGGCTGCAGGGATCAGCTGGAGCTGCTCTTCCCTCATATCACTGTTGTTTGTGGGAGTGTCCTGATAAGCTCCACAATGTCTTGGAGCTTTGAGGCTGGAAAACCTGCACAGCACACCAGGAAAAGGAGAGAGATTTGAAATACCAGTTTGCTTGGCTTTCTCTGCAAAACAAAGGAGTCCAAAAGGTTCTTTCTCCAACCCACTCTGTTCTATAAATGTTCAAGTCTGTGCCAGCAGCCACATTTTTAGAGCCCATTCCAGCCTTCCCAATTTCCCAGTTTTCTCTGGGGAATGATCAGAATTCCCAGAGCTCTCCTGTCATCATTCCAGCATGGCTGAGGGCAGGAGAGCAAAGCAGAGCTGTCAGGGCAGATGGCAGGACAAGCCCCCTCCAAGCAGACTGGACCCTGCTGAGCTGGGGGTGTGGATGGTGCCACTAGCTCCAGGTTGGAAAAACATCTCCTGTGCTCCCCAGGGGCATCTTCAGCGGCACCCAGGGGCTCCTCAGCTGGGCACTGCAGCTCCAGGGCTTTGCTGAAAGCTGTCACATGAGTTCTTGGCTTACCAGGATTAAAGATATCCCAACAATGATGAGGAGGATGATGATGACGATGAGGATGATGACGAGATACACCATTCCCCAGGCATATATAGATTTGATGAGCTCAAATTTTCGCAGGGAGAAAAGGAAAGCAAAGCAGGAGGAATTGCTCCTTCCATTGCCCATTAAGACATATCCAGCAGTGCCCAGGACTTTTCCTACCTTTTCTGTGTGTCTTCCTTTCCCTTCTGCCTGGTCAGGCAGTTGAACAGGTTCCCCTACAGGAGACATTGGTTCACGAGGGCAGAGGCTCCCTGGACATGTTTCTTGTCTCTGAGCAGCTTTACAAGCAGCCCAGTCTTGGAGATGATCTTTGCACAGGCCAGTTGAAGCTGGGCCAGGCTGTGGTCCATGTTCAGGGCTCTTGTGACGTGGGCTCTTGTGACGTGGGTGACAAACATCTGCAGGGCTTTGTCCAGCACCAGCAAGCGCAGGTGATGATCAACTGTGGCTTCCATGAGCTCTGCTGGAACCGCAGCTCGGCCTGGGCTGTGGGATCCACCTGCTTTTTTGGGAAGCCTGGATTCTTTCTCTCCTTCCTCCCAGTATTCCCCTTGAGTGGAACGCTCTTTCTCATCAGTGTCCCCCCCCAAGGTGCTTCCAGAGGGATGGCTCTTAACCCACAGGTCTAAGAGAGTCTCCTGGTTTCTGCTTGGACTCTGCTCAGCCTTGGTTTCTCTTG
>VYZS01032084.1:0-20812 GCA_013400695.1 Neodrepanis coruscans | reverse complement strand
CGACCCCGGCGGCTGGCCCTTCCTGNCGGCTGGCCCTTCCTGCGCCGCCATGGGCAAGGAGCCGGCACTGCTGCTGCCACCGTGGCTGTCGCCATGCCACCGCTTCCCCTGCCGCCGGGGGAGAAACCTGCCCCTGCCGCAGGGCTGCCGCTGCCACGGCCGCGCCGCACTGAGCCGTGCTTGTCCCCATGCCCTCTCCCCTGGATCCCCCACGGTCCAGTGAGAGCTCATTGGACACCGCTCCAATCCGCGGGGCTCCAAACGGGACCGAGCTGGGAAGGGGAGAAACGATTTCCATTCTCCAACCCATGACAAAAGTATAGATAATTCCTTAATCATAAAGTAGAAAATGTTTCACTTGCTTTTTACACCACATCCTTAGAAGACTGTTTTCATATAAGCCATAATGACTGTCTTTCAGCTTCTTGAGACTTGTTATTCTTTAAAAGGGTAAAAGTGGTGTTCTGATGTGCTTTCAAAAACATACTTAACTTTTTTTCATCACCTAAAGCATGTTGTAATTTACAGCGATTGGTATCCAGAAAGTACTGGCTGAGGACCTTGAGTTTAGTCTCCATAGCTTAATGGTAGTGTTCATTTGAAACAGATACTGATATTAGATGTGAAAATCAAAGCCTGTCATACAACCCTCTGTGTGAAGTACACAGCTTGTGTGGTAGTCCCAAGGTTTGTGTTTTTCCTTTTGTTACACACGCTTGTCTACCAAATGCAACACTCCATTTGCCAAAAGCTAGAGTAGTTTAGAAAATAAGAAAAAGGAGCAAAACACATCTGCAGTTTTGAATTGGTACGATTGGTGAAATATGATACTGGCTTAGAAGTCTGAATAGAAGCTGTCTTTTAGCTTTGCTCATCTGTTTTTAACCTTCATCTGCTTGCTGAAATCCCTTACATCTGTGGGATGGATACAGTCATCCCTGGATGAAAGACTTACCTCAAAAATTGACAGCCTGATGCGGCAAAGCAAAATTCTGCAAAAATACCTGTGTCACCAATATTCCTTAAAAGTCTGGGGAGATTCTGTTGAAAATGTGAGGTTTCTTTCATCTCTTCTAGTAAAGTCTAATGATTGAATCATATATAATTTGATGTGTTTTTGAGAACTTTCTGATTTTCTTCAGAAGACAAATAGGGCTTCAAGTTTCACACTTCTCTTTATGGAATTATTAGAATATACTTTAATAATGGAATTAGAACTATTACATTATGTGTTAGAATTAAAAAGTGCTACTTCCATTAGATAATTGAATTAATTGGTCAAATTTCTACAAAAGCTAGAATTCGTAGAAAGACAGTCACTGCTTTTATGACCAAATATTTGGATTGCGAAAAAAAAGTCTCTCAAATATTGGTTTAGAGAAAAGGGCTTTGTTGGCATCAGGCATTTAAAGACAGACTTTGAGTGAAGTGCAGTGCAGCCATGCTCAAATTGGTTTAAAGCATCTGAAATCACTGATAACCTTATACTCAAATGTAACTCTGTGAAGAGTCAGAGAGGAATACTAGAAGTTAGTAAAAGTCTTTCCAAGTTTTTTGGCAGCTCAAGGGGAAGAGGGAAAAGGAAGCCATGTTAAGAGCTTGCCCATTCACTAAGGCTCTTTAACAGTTTTTGTTTAGATGTGTTCTCAGATGCTTCTGTCTCAGAGTGATAATTTCTAACTTTAAATTTCCATAATGTGAAGTAGTCTCCTCTTGAAGTATATTGAAAAATTTCACTGAATAATGTTGTGTCTTACAAGGTTATTTATAAGAAAAAGTTATTTTTCATTTTTTTGGCAGAGATGTGTGTGTATTCTTTGAAATGTTTATGAGTATCTGAAAATGGTGAAGAGCAGGGAGGAAGGAGGTATGTGCAGCAATGATATCTGTTGCCTGGGAACAAGGAGCTGTAGCAGTTTTGTGTTATAGACTCTAAACTCTTTTCTAAAATACGTGAAGTGAAATTTGTGTGCTGCTGGCTAATGCATGAGTAACTTGGAAGACATTTCACATTTCACCCTCTGGTGTTCTCCTCTGTGCATATTGAACTGACATGCATTCATCTCTAGCTAGAAGAAATGGGAGTTTTCTTGTTTGTAAGATCTGAATGGTGACAAGTTGGAGGGTGAATGTAATTCCCATTTCTGAATCTTTGCATTTATCCTTAAAAATATCTGGGGTGGGAAAGGAATGAACTTGTAAAAATGGGTTTTCAGATCTGCATTAATTGTAATGTTTCCTTCCCACCTGTACAGCTCTCTGTGGGATCCTGCCATATTCTTTGTGCAGGCTGTGTGCTCCTTTGTGAATGACCACAGACTGTGTAGCCATTAGCTCACTGACTGCAAAGTTGCCCCGTTTTAAGGAAAAGCTTGGTAACAGTAAAGGGGATCAAACTGCCAGAGGTGATAAGAGAAGGAAATTCTGATGAGGAAGGAAAGAGCATTCTGGTTTGGAGAACTGGGTTTTCTTTCTGCCGCTATCACAAGGTTCTTCTGTAACACTGAGCAAGACCTTTGGTTCACAGAAGCCCACTGAGAATTTTGCTAAATGCTTAATATATGGGTGCTTGGAACTACATCCCCAAATGTGCAGAGTACTCACATCTATGTCTAGGTTCAGTAGATCTGTTCTGAAAATACCAGTGAAAATGTTGGTCTTTGTCTGTACACAAAATGGTTACTACAGGTGGTGGTACGGGGAGCAAATTTTACAGGAATTCTCACAATCCTGTACCAAGTGCTTTCGAAAAGCAAGGCTGAGTCGTGCACTGAATGAAAAGAATTGAACAAAATCCTTGAATGAGAGGAGTGCCTACTGGCAAAAATGTGAACCTGCAATTTAAGGTCATATCATAATGCACAAGGCAATAAATAGTGAATCAACCATTTCCTAATTCGTGATTTTGAAACCTTCATCTTGGTTAATGTAGTTCTTTGGATATAAATGTTATAGATATACCATAAATTACTGAGGTGTTTTTGTAGTTTGAGTTCACTACATCTAAATAATGTGTGTAAAATTAGGAGTCTGAGATGACATTGCTCATCCTGCAGTTTGTTGACAGTTTTAGCTTGAAATATTTTTCATCACTTTTAAGCCAACCTGCTCTTCGTTTCACTTGAAGCTTTTTTATTAAATACACAGTGAAATATAAGAATATATTTTGATAGCTGAAGATTGTGTTTGTTATGTCAGGCTGATTTCTTTAGATTTTTAATCGGTCAACCCAGAAAAAATTGATTTTTTCAGCACTGTAAGAAGAAACATATGCTTGTTTTACATCCAACTCCATCTGAAGGAGAGCTACAGCAGATATAAATCTCATAAGAGTTTTGATAAAACATCATGCTTGTCATTGTGATGGAACTGTTTTTGCATTAACATGGTAAACACATTCCGACTTGAAGCATTTTCTCTCTAGAAAGCAAAGGTCAAAGATTATCTTCGGATTTCCCCACAGTGCTGCTGCACCCTTGCGGTCAGTCTTCATGAACTGAAACTGGCTGGGGTAAGAGCTGCCCCTGCAGAGCAGAACAGACAGAGGCAACCTGAGCCACTACTGCTCCAGCGTGAGACCAGGGTACTTCTTCACTTCTCATAACTTCTTTTAGCTGGTCTAAGGCCCAAAGGGCTAACGTCTTGAGAAATCTGTAGGCAACCAATTCATTGTAAACAATTTGCTTTAGCATCTAGGTAACCTTGAACTGGGCCTGATTCCAGAACTCTGTTTCCTCAAACTCCCCTGCAGGCCATGCAGAGCTGTAAGCTTCCTTCAGTGTCAAATACTTCCTGGCTCACCTAGAACCTCAGTACTGGTGGTGCTGGGACTGGGTGACAGAATCTTGTTCACCTCTGCCTTCCTGGCAATATGGGTGTTCTCATGGCATTTCTGGAGAAGAAGCGCTCAACACCTTCTGTTCACTGGTGATTTAATGCTAGCTTATGCTGGCAGCCTGTGGGTTCAATTCCTTTTTCTTTACAAAAGATGTGGATTCACAGTCCTCTTCGAATGCTTTAGTTCTGTAATTTACATATTTTCTGGAGTGCAAATGGGGCTGTAGGTTCCTTTGGCTGACTCTGTTCTGCATGAAAGATCTAATATAGGGAAAATAAGTTGACCTCAATTCCCTTTGCCTGCTTTGGGAGTGCATGATGAGGATGAAGTGAAGTTGATGTATTTATGTGCAAAAATAGTTGAATGCATTTTTGGAAATGGGACCACTGAGTATGATGCTTAGGAGAGAGGTGCGTGGTGGTTCAGCAAAGGCCAGGGTGCTTTTTCAGGCCACTGTGGAGCATGACACCTTTGTGTCCTAACTTCGTGAATGCCAAGGTCATGGTACTCGTTGAGGCTTAAGCTTTTCCTAAAGAATATATAAGGATCATCCATTGAACCTTAGCATGAATGGAACCCAAGCTCTTTTTGTCCTGCCTCCATGTCTGGACATGGCCTAAGTATCCATCACCTATGGCCCAAACTCATGTGTTTCCTTTCATGAAAACCAGAACAGCTTCAAGAAGATGCCCCAACAGCTGTAGGGTAGGTTTGAGTTTTGGACGCTTGCATCTCTGCAGCAAAAGAGGAGCACTGGATCATTCTCTTCTAAACTGTAAGCAAGTGTTGAAGTTGCTATTGCTTTTTTTATGGGAGCGTGCTTCTTCAGTTCCTATGCTGGGAAAGGATCTGGAGTTTGAAACCTGATCAGAAAGAGGTACCTCAGCACAGATGGGCTGTGCTCTCAGCCATTCCTAGAGCAGTTCCCCACTGGCCTACCTGGATCTGGTTCTTTGTGTCTAAATCTTCAGGATTGCATAGGGAGGTGGATAGTGAGACATGGAGTTAAGTGCTGCTGCACTTAGTATTACAACACCTAAGCCCTTTTATGAAGCCTCATACTCCCACTGCGGCCTAGCAGATTGAAATGATTGTTTATAAGCAGCAAAGTTCAGAGTCCAAAGCTCAGACCTCTTCAAGGCACTTCAGAGAGTTTTCTGTCTGCAAATTGAGTTCCCCAGTGGAGTATTAGTTTAAAAAGATACTGTTATGAAATAGTCATAAAAGCAGCTTGATATGTTTGGTTTACTTCAATTAACTAAAAATTCTCCAAGTCCTCTGTGTTTCTCAGCTGCAGTCTCTAATCCTGAAGAAGATGGGAAAAAACCCCATCAGTGTGCAAACCAGCCCCCAGCAAAGCTCTGTGCCCAGGCTGCCTGCCAGAGCTCACCAGACTGTCATGGCAGTGTGGAGGTGGCTCTGATAAAAAGCAAAATGTGTTCTGCTGCCAGGTGAGGTACGGCTCAGATCTGCTCTGTGCATTCCAAAAGCCAAGGTACCAGAAGAGGCGTGAGATCAGCATTTCAGAGCTTTACGGAGGTAGTTGTCCCTGCCTGGGAGTACTTAGGTTGTAGCAGGGCAAAGTCAGGACCTGGGTCTTCACTGGCAGCAATTGGACTGCTTTATTTTTCTATTTAAAGAAAAAAATCACAACTATAACAAACAACCAAAACCAAAGCAAACCAAAAATTATCCACCAAAATCATCAAATCAAAATAAAAGAAATTCCAGGGAAAAAGTAACCGACCATATTTCCTTTCGAAGTACATCTGTCTTACAGAGAGGCTGCTATTCCCATTATAGAACTGGTGATGTAATGACGGATGTATAGATCTGTAGTTTAATGTTTGCACAAGGTAGCTCTTGTTCACCTGGCTTACCCCAAAGAGCATTGTTCTCACAGCTTCTGTTGTCCAGATCTTCAGGACAATTTCTGCTGGAAGCAGCATCTTCTGCTGGGCAACTTGTAGGTATGCAGCAGTTCCCCAGAGTTGATTCTCAGTACAGAGCTTGAGTAGCAAATTGCCTGACTTTGCACAGCTTTGTTCTTATCTGGTCAGAGGTTGCTCCTTCTCATGGAAAGAAGAGGTGTAGCC
Organism: Neodrepanis coruscans; assembly: GCA_013400695.1. NCBI lineage: Eukaryota > Metazoa > Chordata > Aves > Passeriformes > Philepittidae > Neodrepanis > Neodrepanis coruscans. The sequence goes on along the minus strand of VYZS01032084.1, from coordinate 14,878 downwards.
ACCTCTACCTCTGAAGCTCTGGGGAATCTCTTTCATGAATGTGTATCCTTAGCTTTTCATGAGTATATTGAACCTAGTGATGTGTCTGGAGACCTCCAAAACAGCTATTAAGGCCTTATTCAACAAGCTACTTCAAAAAGAACATGAGGAGGTATGCTTTGGAAGGGGACTTCTTCTCCAGCTGCTTCCACCCAGCACTTTAAAAGCACATAAGACACAATAAAGCACATGTTGACATAAGTGAGCCTCGAAAAAACCATTGGATTATTTTGAAGGAGTATAAACACACACGGGGAGAGTTATCATCCTTCACCCAGCAAAACAATTACATCAGCGCAGCTTGGACTGGGATCTGCCTTAAGATCTCCCAGATGTTGCAAATGGTGCAGTTCCTGATCGGTTGCTCTGGATAATTATAAACTCTCAAATGGAGGAGGGGATATTGGATCTCAGAGAAAAAAACATAAAAGCTTTTGGGGAATTGAAGAAGATTCACTGTTCATAGCTGACACCCAAAGCCACAGCAGCCTCTGCTTATGCCGGGCTTGACCAGACCAGTGTTGTGGACACAACTTGGAGCCTAAATTATGCCTGAGCCACGGCATGCTGCATAGAGAAGATAAGCCTTTCAGCAAGGAGTTTGCTGTGGAGTGACCCTAGCAAATTTGCTCAGAAATCATTTTGGCAGCATCTCCCAGCCTAGGATGAGGAACCTGCAGCCCACCTCACTTTCAGAAGCCTGTCTGATCCTGAGGCAGCAGATGACACTCAATGGGGAAGGGGGAACCTAGGGGAAAACTGCCACCTTACTAGCCCTGGGGTAAAACAAATTCCTCAGCCCCAGGGCTGGTCCCCCACTTGGACTTGGTGATAGCAGCTGGAGGAGGGAACCCCAGATGAGGTGTTGGCGCTGTGCTGCAGGACAACAGGAGTTTGTGACTTTGGGAGCTGCAAGAAGATGGGGAGCAGGTCCCTGACACTGTAGCTGGGTAACTCAAACACTTACCAGAGCCTGTCCCCAGCTCAAAGGTTCAGTTTTGTGCAGCTTCTCTGAAGTATTTACGGTTTTTAGCACAGAGGAGGTATGGGCATGGTGAGCCGAAGTCAGGAATTCCTCCAATTCCTCTCCTCCCCGAGGGTGGCTGCTACCCTCCTTGCACCCATGAGCGGGGCACTGGCCTCATGGTACATGCTCAGGTTATCAATGAACCTCTGCTTGACCCTTTGAAGGATGCTGGAAGGCACCAACATCCTCAATAGCCTTTGAGACTGAGCAACTCAAGTGTTGGGAGATGCTTCATCCTCAAAAAGAGGGGATTTTGGAAGTCCCGCCTGCTGGTGTTTCCATGGCGTCACATAAGCTGGTGAGCTGCCTCATCGAGGTCCATTCTGACAAGCCCAGTTCACAGTCGCATTGTGCTCCAGCCATGTTTTCCCTCTGAACTGTTTGCCCCCTCCCCAAGTGGTGAGTAACTGGGGTGTCCATCCAACTCCTGCAGCCCAGGGCACGACAGCTTGCATTCACCAGCTCACAGCAGTACATCAGACTGTAAACAATGGCAAGTGAAAACATGGCCTCTGACAGAGGGTAAGGAGGATGCGTGGGCAGTAACCCCCCCATCTGCCCTGCCTGAGTCAGTGAATGAAAAACCCCGTCAGCTAAAGCTGCCCAGTGCCACAGCAGAGAGAACCCATGGCTCTGGCATTTGTTACTGTCATGTTGCTGCTTTACCAGCACCTGCTCGGTGGGGCTGTTGACCACCAGCGCAGAACAGGATGCACACAGGAAGGGTGGGTTCATCCATGACTCTTGCAAGAGCTGCCCAGTGCTGGAGATGGATGTGCCTTCATCAGCACACAAGGGTAACAAGCTCAGCAGCAGGTCAGCTACACAAAAATGAAACCCTGGCAGTATGAGTGCCCTACGTGGAGAGGTGGTTTTGTCCTGGACAGGATGGCAACAGGGAGGAGAAACACGTCACCCATCTCCAGCATCACCCATCAAGTCTGCTCGCTCTGACGCAAGGTGGGGCTGTGCTGTAACAGTACTAGCACCACCAGAGTGTCCTGGCATTGTCTTCTTCCCTTTTTTAATTTAATTTTTCAGGATGACAACACTTTAGAGGTTTATGACCAACAGGAGAATTTACTACTAAGTCATATGCTGATGTAATGAAATCTAATATATGCTGTGTAATGAGTTATGAGATGTTATTTAGTTCCAGGTTTTATTACTTCAATCAGTTATGACCATATTTCCTTTTATATGATTGCTCACTCTTTAAACATACCAGATGACTGTATAAAGAACACCTAATAAACTCTGGAGATGTTAAAATATAAATGTTTTAATTTTTGCCATAAATTTGTTTTCATTTTACCAATGGTGACTTTTCCACTGGAAGTGGTGCAGTTCTTGTTAACAGTGCAGGTCTTGGTACTGTTGACTTTGATCCTTTGTAGGAAGGAGCTGCATGGCTCTGCTTCATTATAAAGCATAGTTGATCACCAATGCTCACCCTTGGTGTTATACACAGAAATGGAAAGGTTTTTAGAATAAAACAAAAGAAAGACAACATTGATCTGTGATATAAGTAATGGTCTTAATTAAATGCTTGTATTTATCCTTGTAACTGTCATATATGTGCACCCTGGTTTCTACAAGTCTTCAAGAGGGGAGAATCAGTTTTATATCTTCAGCATCAAAATCAAATACATGAATGTTCTGCCCATATGCCATTTTGCAGTAGTCCTAATTTTTCCACATTTATGCATTGTATTTTAAAGTCACTCGGGATAACACCATAGCAGTGGAATTATATAGCTGTGAAATAAGATCAGAATCAAGCCTTTAATAAATCAACTTTTCAGTGAGCAAAGAAATTCAACTGCTGAACAATTGCAGGAACCAAGCAGTGTAGAGTCCTAGTTGTGTTATGCTCATAGTGAGTGTAGGGTTCTCAAAAACTATTGTAGAACATATTTTATGATGGTTAACAACTCTGCAGTAAGAGCTTGTGTTTGTACTAATACCAGTTGTGGCTATTGTAATGCTCTAGCATGTTGCTGTTTTGCAAGCCGCCTGCTTGTGCGAATGCAGAGGTCTCCAGCACTGCTGGCTGAAGTCCTGCATGAGTGTTAACCTGCCTGGAGAAGACACCTACATATAGTACATCTCATTACAGCTTTCTAATTTTCTTCCCACTTCTCCAACAGGCAGCACTCGCATGACATGCTTAGCCCGATGGAAGTCCAGTGGGGGTCCAGTGCAGGGGAAGCCAGGCTGTGCTGTGCTGCCTGGGTGATTGCTCTGCTGCTTTCCTGGGAGAGAGCTGAGCTGAGAAGAAAGAAGCCTGATATACCTGGGTGTACTGCAGAGGTTTGTTTGGCCAGCTTCAAGTGAGGGGAAACTGTGTTTTAGTTACACCTTAATTTAGAATTCACAGCAACCAGAAATATTTAGCATGTTTAATCTGCTGTCACTGTGGCTGCCACCTGTATCACCACCCAAGGATGATTTTCTTTGAAGAGCCTGCAGCAGAAAGGTACCACAGGCCCAGTTTGATGGAATTCCCATGCCCACCATCCCAGCCTATGAGCCCTTCCCTGAACAGCCCGTGCCTTGTTTTAGCTGTGGTTAGCATTGCTGCCATATGTATTTCCCTTTTTCTGGTTCTGCGAGGCAGGGTGTCACCTCAGGATAGTCCCTCTGGACAGCTGTTTACCAGTTCAGTATTTCTTTTAATTGTTTGTACATCAAGATGCTGTACTTGGTATTTATTAAATTATTGATAGAGATACTAACAGAAGGGAAAAACTTCTCAATGACCCATCTTACTTCTCCAATATATTAATATCTCTATCACTAATTAGATAAATTTTAGGAGAATTATAGCAAGTAATGAAATAAAGACTTTATTATTCACAATTCCAGGCTAGTAATTCAGCCAAAGAGAACCATACATCAAATAAATGGCCAAAGGAACTTAAAATGTGTCTTTGTACAGTAACAAGGCACAATTTAATCCCATTAAGAAAATGTTGGCAGTGGCTCAATGTTTGGGAACATGCCACTGAACTGTCCTGCTGTAGCCTTGGATGTAGGAAAAGTTGAGACAAAGCAGCATACTGAATTGGACACATATTTGCACTTTAGATCCTTAATGATGCAATGATCTACTGAAACATTTAATATTGTTTAGCTGGAGAAGCTGTCTCTTATTCTGAAGATAAGTAATAATATACTTGCTGAATGTGCCCTATCTGCTACTTCATAAGCAAAGTTTATTTGCAACTCCATAAAACACAGATTTCTGAGATATCTCAAAAGAGCAAGTCCACATATTATTTTAATTTGAAAGAAACAAAATCTTTGTTCCATATATCTTATTTCAAGGATAAAAAGACAGATAGGTTAGGTTCTCACTAACCAAAAATTTAAGAAAAACATTGTGGGTTTTTTTCTCAGGTTTTAGTTTTTATCTGGCTTACTCTGCTTTTACTTTGTCCCCAGTATTTTCAGTAGGATCTGGAGTACTTCTCTGTTCTTCAGATATTATGTATGAGGCATTCATCTGCCAAAACAATTGACTTCTTTTATTTCTAATTAAGAAGGATTTAATATGTACCATAGAAAAGGTATTATGGTTAGATGCATTTCTCATGGCCACATATTGTATCCTTAGAGTTTTAGCTATAGATCTTGGAAAAAATACTATGTGGATAGTTTAAAGCATTAGATTCTCAAGATGAAATCACAGCACATTCAGTATAGCCTATAGCCAGTGGCATGCTGGGTGTTCAGCATGATGAGGGTCTGCTGATGCCAAGTGCTCCCCATTTTCTGCAGCTCAGTGGGTCATTGGTGTTGCTCCTCCCCATGCACAGAAGGAGAAGGAGTGCTTTGAGTGTTATTAAAATATACGAACATTGCAAGTCAGAGGTGTCCATATTCAGTGCTGTCCACTGGTGCTCTACAAAGGTCTTGCTCTTAAAATATCATCTATGTGGTTTTCCTCCACTGTTACTTGCAATATCACATTGTTGTGTGGAATGAATTACTTGACAGAGCTTTATGTCTGCTCGTACTGTAACAGCTTCTATAAAAATTCAAATTGACAGTTTCTGCAGCAAGGCATGAGGAAATACGTTTGAATGGTGCATGTGTTTTGTAGTGCAAGGTCAGAGAGAACACATACATCACAGGCTACAATGGGGAATAAGAGGGTAACTATAGATATACGCATAACACACAAACATGAGTGATTATTTTTTAGCCCTTGATCCATCCTCTGGCATTCGCTGACAAACCTAAGGAAAAAAAAATGCTGTACCCTTTCTGTGTGACTGCAGGAGTCTGCTCCACAGAATGCAGTTCAGAAACCATGGGAAGCAAAGAGTATGGCCCATAGTGACAGGGTTGCCCCATTTTTCTTGCACAATTTACAGTGCTAAGGAGCTGGCACAAATGCTTAAAGAGGCTACACTCCCATGCTAGCAGCCAGGATGGGGTGACCATGCTGCTTGCAGCAGGTTTTCTTCAAGTAGCTGAGGAGCAGGACAGCTTGGTGGGGTTATGTACCCTGGCAGGAATAAGCACTAGCAGTGGCTCCTAAGAGGCTCTCCGCCACCAACAACCCAGTGTTGACATTTTAAGGGCAGCTTGCTGTCAATGGAAGCAATATGACAAAAATTAGGTAGGCAAGAGGGATTAAAACTTGTAGAATATTGCAGAATTTGTTAGGCTCAATTACACAAGTAAGGAACTAGTGAAGTGTTTGAAGACCTGGAAATAATTTCAATTTGTCATACCAGGAGACTCCTTCCCAGAAACTGGCTGTGTAAGCAGAGGCAAGTCCACCATATGGAGAGCAGATGTCTCAAGGGAGCTGAAAAGAAGATACTTTGCTAGTACTAAAAATATTCAGTATGAGGAGGTGATAACAAGTGTTTCTAAAGAAGAAACAATTATTTATCATGAGTAGACAATTTTTACTGTTTCCTAGAACACAAACCTATATGCTTGAATAATCTTGAACTGTCATAGTGAAGAGGCACAAATTCACAGCTTAGAGTAGAAGCTGTAATAGTAAGCAGACTGCACATCTTCTTTAACCATCTGCTTTTTAAATCATATTTTATCATAGGCTGTATCACACTGAAAAAAAAAGGTAAGGAAGTCAGAAGAAAATGAGTTACTGGTGTACTGTTGTTTTAATGCATAAAGCAGTATTGTTTCCTTTGCCATTTGCAGCTTTGATCTTTAACTTTTTGTCCCTTTAATTAGGAACTGTCTCATGGAGATTGACTTATTTTATAACCTCAATACTGTGATATTAGAATGATGCTTGTGAGCGCTACCTCCAAAGACCAAATCTGCTTAAACTTCAAGAATGAGACTTGAGAGAAGCACGTCATCGCTGCCTTTAGATGCCTTAGATGTGTTAAGAAGGACACAGCTGAGTGAGGAAACCCAAGGACAGCTTGAATTGAAGGGGAGCTCTGCAATGATTCGCTCTATAAGCAAAGGCATGCAGCTGTGGCTAATGCCTGTGTAAGTACTAGCCAACACATGCACATTTAGCTCATGTCCCAAGTAGACGGTTGAGTTTTCCTCCTGACAGAGCCATTCTGCTTCCTGAGCAGCAGACCAAGAGCCATTGGCACAGCTTCCTCAGCTCCTGCAGAACTCCTGCCAATTACTGTATGGAAATATAAAATAATCCCAGCAAGGTAGGGCTATGTGGCTTATTCTGTGGTGTTGAGGTGAGAAGGGCTGTAATAAACTGTCCCTGACAGCCATTCATCTAATCTGTTTTTAAAAACCTGTAATGACTGTAAGTCTCCAGCCCACAAAGGTAGCCTGCTACTGAGTTTTTATTTGATTGTAGCTGGGAAATTTGTCCTAATATCAAATTTCAATCTCCCTTGCATCCTGTTAAATCTATACTTCTCATGTCCACTCTCAGTGGACATCAAGGCAACAGATTTTCATCCTCTTTACAGTAAGTTTTGAAGACCATTATCCTGCTCCCTTCAGAGCTCTACAGCTTCTCCTCACTAGACTGAACAACCCCAAGCTCTTTCCATCTCTCCTCACAGGTCAGCTTTTATAAACCTCTTAACACTCTTGTTGGTCTCTCAGGGCTTTCTATTTAATTTATGTCTTTCCTAAAAGGTGATACCCAGTTTCTAGATGCAACACTTGAGTTGATAAGTTTCCACAGCCATGAAGTTACCACCCAGCTCTTTGCTTTCACATCCCCATGAGTACCCTTGTGGATGTCACTGTGGTCACCTGAGCTGTGCTTACCTCCTGGTCTCTTCTGCTACCTGGTTGGTCACCCCTTGTTTCAATATGAGTCCTTTTGACCTCCTAGCACTTTGCATATATCTCTATTTGGTTCCATTTGTTGATTTTGGAAAACTTCTCTGATTTTTCATAGCAATTTTGAATTTTAATCCTGGGCCCCAATCCTGGGCTCTCAATCCTCCTATCTTAGTGTGATGGGCCAGTTTTATAAGCATATTTTATTCCATTATCTAAGTTACTAATGAAAGTATCAAAACTGCAACAGGCCCTGAACAGACCCTGGGTGACCCTATTAAAGACGAATTTTCAGATTTATGACAAACCCTGATAATTTTAGCATGTTTTTCAATCACTTGTGCACCCACTGACTAATGATTTCATCTAGGTCTGTATTTCCTTAGCTGTCTGAGAGAATGTAATGGGGAATGCATTTAAATGGCTCACTCAATAGGTGCAGTTGCTATTTTAAAACTGTAAGAAACCTCATTGTTAAAAACGTTGCTGCTTTCTGATCATCAGTGCTGGGGTCTGCAACGATCATGAGTCTGTAATGCTACCACCAAGCACCCAAGGAAACAGCTACAAAGGGAAGGAGGAGAGCAAGGCAGCATCCCATGTGGGAAGCAGCAGTCTGTACTGCTGTCCTGATCTGCACCTAGGTCCATATATAGGCCACTCCAAACCAAAACTCAACACCTCTGGTAGCCAACAGTGACAACACCAGTACCTACAGCCCCAGAAAGCCAAGGGACGCCATACTGTTGTCATTTCAAGGTAAAAATCATTCTCCTTGATTCAAGAAAAAGGACTAGGATTTCCTCGCAGCCCTCACATGCATCTTGGGGAAACCTTCAGTGGAGGATCCCTCAGAGAGGGGGAAACATTCTCCTGGGAGAGCACAGGAGAACGCTGTCTGTGCTCTTCAGGCTCAAGCTTGGAGAGGATGCTCCAGAAGTAACAGAACTTTGTCATAAGGGAAGAGACAAGTAGTTTTTAATGCATATTCTTTTTTCCCAGGGGCTGGTTGTATATTGGATGCTATGGCAGCTTCTGCAGCCACAGGATTCAGGGCAGAGCCTTTTCTTCTAGTAGCTCTGGGCTATGTATATTACACCTTTACATTCAATTTGATACTGCCTTCAGCCTGCTGGCCCCCTGCCAGCACAGCTGCAGAGAAGTTGGGGAAATTTGCCATAATTTGCTTGGGAATTCTTGTGGAAAGCAAGTTTCACCTACTGCAGTGGAGGTGGATAGGTTTAAGGGATTTAGGTTTCTTTTTGTCCTGAATTGTTCATCCTCACTTAAAATCAGAAGTAAGGTGAAGTTTAAAATTAAAATATTCCAGCTTCAACATATGGGACAACTGTTTAATGCTGCAGAAAATTTACTGAACTCATGCCCCAGATTAAAACAAAGCAAATCTTACTTAAACCGCAATCCTGTCGATGTTGCTAACACCAGAGAAGAAGATGGTCTCAACCCAGATTTTGGTGGACACCTCCAAAAACACCAAGATAGGTGTCCTAGTCACTGCTCAGCCAGCAGCACAAGCTTAGCTCATGTAGGGCTTAAGAGAGCCTTGCCTATACACTGCCTGGCTGGCAGCCAGCCTTCCCCTGTCTTCAATGAGTGAAATCCCTGCACAAAAACCTCTGCTGGCACTGAGAGCCCCAACTGCTACACCTTTCAACTGCAAGAGGGGTCTACCAAGCCTAGAGGAAGAGGACTGCAAGAGAATGAACAATTAAAGATAGAGACATGGTGGACATCCATGTTTCCTATCAGGAAAAGCATAAATGATGTTTTAGGTTTTCAAGAACGCTCTAATTCAGCATTTTGCTGCAGCAGGGTGGTCACTGGGCTTTGGACTGCAGCCCAGCCAAACAGAATGGAGCTTTTCATCAGTTAAAATCCTAGAAGGGAATAATGATCTCAGTTTTGTATTTGCCATTGGGCTTGGCCTGCTGACCCTCCTAAGGAAAAGCAATAACTTGAAACAGTTTCACAAAGCCAAGATCTAAATGGTTGCAGTAAAAATTAATTTTATCCTGATCCCTTTTCTTTTTTCTCCAAGATACACTATTTCTACTATGTTTGGATAAATCCTGCCCACCCTGGTTCCTTCAGAATGGTCAACGCAGCTCTCCACATTGGAGAGCTGTGCTGGCCTAAAGATGTCACGCTCTTGGCAATGGCTCACACAGCCCCAAATGGGGCTATGCGGAATTACACAGAGTTATGTATGACTCAGCAGCCACAAGTGTGAAAAGGCTGAAATTGCTAGTGTTCACCTTTCATCAACCTTTTCGTATTCCTGGCACTCTCTGTGACCATTGGTGGCTGCAGGTATTTAAAGAGCAAAAAGAGCGAGTACTGAAGTTAGCTTTTTGTTTGGTTTTGGTTTCCTTTTTGTTTAGAATTTTTCCTTCTTCTTTTTTCATTTATGCAGATACTTATACTTTTGTAGACCTGAAGAGCTTCCCCTGGCTTCATTAGCACCAGCACAGAACATCTTATTCTCCCAGCAAGCCCTTTGCATTGATGAGCAATACTTCTTGTCCCAGCAGTCTTTCTTCTTGGGTTAGGCATTTTCCTCCTTGCCCAGGAAAAGATGTGGGATTTGGGTGGTGAAAGAACAGGGTTTTTTCCTGTCATGTAGTGGGTGCACGTTCAGCATGGCGAGGCACAAGCAGTGGCTGAAGTGGTGGAATATCTTACATGTTCCCCTCTAAAAGCTGTGCTATACCAAGATCTCTGCATTTTTGTCAAAAGGCTGGACATTACTGCTCTCTGAAAATCTAAAGGCTCACACATAAAAAACTCCAAGCCATAACATTAAAAAAACTCTGAGAACAGACTAAGTGTTTTCTATGCTTCCCAATACACCTATGGAAAATGAAGGAAAATTCCTTCCAGCTATGCCTACAAAAGCATGCTACAAGATCCCTTTATGCCTGTTACAGCTGGAAACTCCATGTTTCTTTCTTCTAGAATAATTCTTCTGGTATGAAGTAGAGGCAAGATCTAGGCACTTAAAACACAACTAAATTGAGACTTCAGGCCCAAAAATGTGCCTATATCCTAGGCTGTGATTTACTCTCCAGAGCAAGGTCCTCCCAGGAAGTACTTACATTCACTGGGTACTGTTAATGTCCCTGGCACCTAACTTCTGACATCCATGTGTCCCTCAAGCATAATAATAATTGTTAATTAATGTTAAATTAATTTGGTAGTGGCTGGAGATTTTGAGAAGGGGAGTTCAGAGTGCAGAAACCACGATGACAGGCAGCATTACTGTACATCTGCATTGTCTGCCCTGTCAGAGCTTTCAATTATTAAACAGATGGAGCCTGATCTGTCAGTCAAAGACATTCGCTCCAGTTTCCCAACAGGTGATACTACTTACTGTTAAATGCAGAGCAGAATTCACTTTCAGATGACAACAAATTCAACTGCAGTCCTAGCAGCAAAAAAATCACATGCTTAGAAACTAATGAGATGTATATTTGATTTTATTCTTCTTTCCCACAACATACATGATTGCTGGAAATTCTTTCTTTCCGGTGCACATTTTTTTTGTTTATTTGTCCTTATTCAAAGTTAACAGCTGGTTTTACCTATGAGAACCAGCTCACAGATGGACTTCAGGAAGTGCACATAAATGTGCACTTCAGCACATTTATGATAAGACACCTGATAAATCCCTTTATGTTCCATATCTTTCCTGTTAAGCTGGGGAGGGGGAGAGTAGAGAAGGAGAAAAGACCTGCTTTAGGATGATATTATAGCTGTTGGGCACATCTGCCCCAAATTAAATTACCATCTAAAGAGCTTATTTCTCAAACATATTTCTTTTTGGCTTGGAAGGAGACATAAAGCAGTGTATCCTTTCAGTTTGCATTTGAGGAGTCTCTGAAAATTTGGGATCAGCCTTCACAGTATGGGAGCAAGATTTACTAGTGCTGAGCCTCTCAGGTGATGATGCTGTACAAGTTGCATGAAAAATGAATCTTTTTTGGTTCCTTGATTAAGTTGTGACTCATAATAAATCTTCTGGAGACATCAAGCCTGTCTTGCTAAAAGCATAAGTGACCTTTGTAAAGCCCTCTAAGAACATGTGAGAAAGGGTTCTTACCTGTAAGAAGAAACCTTTCAAAAGTAAACCTGAATTTAAAAATACCCATTCTTCTTCTTTCAGTAAACTATGTATATGCCATAATTGGAAGAACAAAAATGCAAAATTCATAGAAAAAACAACGTTTAAACACAACAAGGATGAAACACTTGCAAATGGACTGCTTTGTCTGTTGCAATTCCCTCCCCCCACCCCCCCCACCAAAAAAGTAACAGGAAAAAGAAGGAAGATGAGAACATGAAGGGAAACTACTTTTTAGTACTTTCTATGTGATCTTTTCCTATGAAGTCACTCACGCTATGTCTTGCAGGTCATAAAGAGGAGGGAAATGCTGCACCAGACAAAATCCCTGTCCTCTTACTCCCTCGTGTAAGTGCCAGCTGCAGGTGTCCCCAGTGAGCTCATGGTGGCAAAGCCCTGTGTGACAAGGGAGCTGTTTTTTGTGTTTGGCATCTGTTCCTGAGCAGACCCGATGGACTCAGTGGCCATGCCCAAACTGCACGTGTGTTTTATGTGCTGCACCGAAGCAAAAGATGCAGCACATGCCACACACATGCACAACTTTGTAACTGCCTGGGCAATTTGACTGCTGAACAAGAGCTCCACTAAAATCCATGAACCTGCCATTTGTCTGTGGCAGGTACTTAGAAATGTGGCAAAGATGCCCCAAAATACCTCTTTCAAAGCACCTGCCAAACAGCAAAATCTTTCAGCCCATCTAGAAACCACCGCCCCAGTTTTCCAGCACAGTTGATTTACACCAGCTGAGGAACTGTTCCTATATTTTCACCTGGTTTCTGAAGATTTATATACTAATTTATATACTAATTATAAGTATTATAATGAAATTTTTTTTAAAAAACACCTAACTGGGTCCACAAGCCCTATTTCATAAGTGAGTTATCGCAGCCTTGATGAGGACACTGAGAGGACACTACATTCAGGGTTGTCATGTAAATAATTTCTTTTTGAATACTTATGTCTAATCAAATTCAGACCTTGTTTTGGACACATTGTATATTTCCTAAGCTGAAGAACTCTCTCTGATGAAATCCTTGCCTCCTGACCCCAAAATACATCTGAACAAAATTGTCCCATCAGGAGTTCAGATAATTTCTTGGCTTTTCCTGTCAGTCATAAACCAGACAGCATGTAGTTCTGCAATTACTGTTCTTACAGCTCCATTCGTCTTAAATCTTATTTATGTACTGTGGACATTTTTCTTTCACTGGAACTCCCAGTCTCTCCTTTTTCTTGCACAAAGCTTACAAAATCACCAAATGTCAAGGCACAATTTGAAGACTCACTCTTTCTTATGCCCAGAGAGAGTGTGTTCAAGAGCAGTATTTCTGCTTTCATCCACAAACTCCTTCAGGATCCACAGCTATATGGCTCTGTGGATCCAACAAAGATGGCCAGTGGCTCACCCAGCAGGAAACCAGCACTGAGCAAGGTTCATACTCGCTGCCTGGCCATGGCAGCTTCCACCTCATGGTTACACAGCTTAGAAAAGGGGGAAGCCAAAGTCCTCATTTTGGGGCTGAGCTGGGATACTGCTGGAGCACTGAGGGAGTTAGCAGGCCATGGAAGGCACATCATGGACTCAGCAAAGCTGGTGGAGAGTTTTCTGCTGACTGATGATTTTCTGTTCCCAGCTGTCCTTAACAGCCTGCTGGTGTACAAGGGAGAGCTTGGAGAGGTGAGAAAAATTTTCTAGACTAAGCCTGAAACATTTCTGCTGGTGAGTGGCAAGTCACCCCATGCACTTGGATAGAGCTGAATCCTTAACAATGAGAAGCATTACAAATATTCAGACATCACAGACAAGGGTTTACAGAGATCACAGTATGGAGTTGAAAGCCTGTGAATTCCTCAGGGAGAAGGTGTGGTCTGGGGCAGTGCATGTGAGCCAAGAACTTTCCAAGTGCCTCTGCAGCTCTCAACATCTGATAAGAAGATTAAGTTCCTGGGCAAAACATACTGTGAAAATGGAAAGCAGGCTGTTACATTTATCAGTATGAAAGAACAAAATGTATGTGAATGTTAGAAAAGAAAAATCATTAAAAATCCATTCTACATCAAGAAGAAATCTTTCCCAGATTTCCCAACCTGCAGAGCTTGGATGCCACAACCAAGTCCTGGCCATGCAAGCAGAGGTTCAGAACCATATGTGTCATCTCACAGACTACGCTAAGCCTGTATATCTATGGCTTCTGCAGACAGACAGTCTCTGTTAGACATCACTGTGCCTGTTTCAGGTGTCAGACTCCAGGTGGTTTGCTGGAAGTCATTGCTACCTAGCAGGGATAACAAAACTGCATGTAACAACCCTCCATCTACCACAAGTCCAGTCTAGCAATTTACACCATTAACAAAAAATAATCTGAAAACACAAATGGTGTTTCTGACACTGGGGAGTGACACACAGGGCAGAGTTTTGGCTCCAGCACAGCCTCATGAGAATATGTGCTCATGTTGTTTCGGATCTGTATGAATTACAGAACTGCTCCTAAAGCTCATACTGGCTTTATCATTTTGCAGCCTACTCTTGTGAGTTTGTAATCTCAGGCAGAACTCTCAGAGGGTTTATAAACTGTCCTGTGAAGAGATGGAAAAAAGTATGAATCATTGGAAAGTTTGTATCCTCTACGGGAACACCTGCTGCAAAGGCCACAGGAGTCCTTCGGGTAGCTGCTGTACCCGTCAGGTTGCTAATGCTCATAGACCAGCACATATTGAACTGCTTTTCTCCAAACGTTTCACTATTCAAGACTTAAGCTAAGTGTAGGAAAATAACTCAATTTTTTATATCCCTGCATTTCTCCTCTTCATCATTGTGAGAAAAGCCCTTATCCCATCATCCCCCTATGATTTCCAGTTTGGATGGCCACTGTTTCAATCTCCGCTTTCTTGTTTCCTCACCTCAGATGCTCTCTGTAGCTGCTTCATGTCTCTGCTGTCATCCCTGCTGGATCCTTGCAGCATGCAAGGCAAGCATCATATGGGAAAATCTGTCTGCCGGCTGCTGCATTAGGGACAGGAAGGAGCATACAGAACAAATGAATGCAGAAAGAATTTTGGGGAAGTGCGGGCACCCAAGCAGGACAGCCCTACTCCAGGGAATGAAAACAAAATTAAGAAAACCGTCGTCCAAAAGGCCGTGTGGCTGTCACGGCGGCGCTCGGGGGACACTCAAAACAGCGCGTGTGTCTGTGGGCGCGGCTGCCAGTCGGAAGCGGGGTCATTAACTGGGAAAATCTCCCGGTGTGGCTCCCGTGGGGCCGTCGGCGGGGCTCGCTCCGGCCGCCAGGTGGCGCTGTCAGCCCGGGCACGGCCCGGGCGCCCCCTGCGGCTCCGGGAGCGGAGGGAGGGAAGAGGGAAGGAGGGAAAGAAGCAGGGAGGAATGGAGGGAAGGGAGGGGAGGGAAGGAA
>VYZS01032079.1:0-11497 GCA_013400695.1 Neodrepanis coruscans | reverse complement strand
TGCACAGGACAGGCCCAAGAATCCCATCCTGTGTGATTAAGGACCTAGAGAATGGAAATGTGAGGGTCAGGAGGACAAGGATGCAGATTCAAGGGCTTTCTGCTGCTGATCTTAATGTCCTGAATGAAAGATCAAATTTCATGAAGATAATGAGAAGGAGGGAGGGTGCAAGAGTCTCCTGTACAGGAGCAAATGTGCCCTGTCTGCAGTAAGGTGCTCCCTGAACACATCAGCACACACAGACCTGCACCCTGAGCTGCACCACCCAGGCAAAGCCACCACCCACTGAGCCCCCCATCCCTGGCACTCCTGCAATAGGTCCTTGTGGGCTTCCAAAAACCAGCAGTGCAAAATAATTCAGTGCTGCTTCTCTGCAAGATGGCAGGATCCCATAATAATAACTCATGATGATTTCACAGCAGCGTTAAGTCAGTTTCCACCCTGCTGTCAAGGCCATGTGTCCTTGGCTTTGAACTGCTTTCTCCCAACTGGAATTCAGCCACCTCTGCACTGGGACACACTGGGAGTTTAATCCTGTAAATGACAGCATCAATTTGGCCTCAGGGGGCTTCCTTGGGAGAGAGGGACGTGCTGCAGCATCTTTCAGTTCTGTTTCCAGACAATTAAATATTTCCAGTAAGCTGTAAATCTCTGAGAAATAAGCTGGGCTTTGGTCATCATTACTTAAATGGAGTGGATGGCAGAAGGTAGGCACCTGAAACCTCAATAAAAACCCCAGCCAAAAGGTGTGAATATTTTGTTCCTCTGCTAGGCAGCTACAGTATATGACAATGCTGATGGCTTGCTGTCTTGCTGCTCTGACTGGCCAAAACCAGGAAATAAAGCTATTAATGACATACTTTTCTTTACAGGATTCCAAAAAAGCTCTTGGTCTTTTTGAAACATCAGCAACAACCTGAGAAGACTGCAAGTATTTCCCTCACAGCAGTTTTTGTTCCTAAAGTGCTTTATGCTGGTGATGTTCGGGATGGCAATAACAACTACTAAAGCCCATAAATCAAGGCATGAGGCTCCAACCACCTTGTGTGTGGCTTCAGTGAAGCAGATTTGTTTACGGCATATTAAGGGCACTGGGAGGTTTGAGCGTTTTTACCAGCTGTTCCTTGTGATTTCCTGGCAGCTTTCAGGATGTCATTGTCATTCCCAACATATCTCGAGATGGCCCTCAGAAGCCCAGGGAATGGCAGCCAGGCACTTGGACACCCTCCCAGGAGCTTTAGCATGCCTTGCACACCCTATTGTCTTTGCAACAGGAACATTTCCCCACGTTGCTGTGCCTTGGAGCATGAGAGGTCTGTGGGTCAAGAAGCTCCTCCCATTGAATGCAAGATGCAAAGATAGGGAGGAAGACCAGTTGTAAAGTCTTTAGCCCTTTTAGAGCTTCTCACTAGAAGCACACCTCATATGGTCTCCCAGCATACCTTGTTCATGTGAATGCCCCTTACAGTTACTCTTTCTGATCCTTTGATCCACATTTGTTCTCCTCTGCAGGAGATTTAGTTATGCTTCGTGGTTGCTCCTTTATCTGGTGCGAGATGGACCTTTGTGTTTTTTGTAAGATCTTCACAATATCTAGGCTGTAATTTGGGTGTTCCCTTGCTTGCACATCAAATTCACTTGTGATTTGCTCCTGCAAAACTGCCAGAGAGATTTTTGTGGTTTGTTAATACTTCAAGACACTGTGATACATCCGCCTGGAAACTCCAGCAATGTATATACTGCACCTCCTGTGACAAAGCTCATCCAGTTAATGCAAGGAGTGTAACTCAGATACTGCTGATGCTCATGTCAATGCAGTACCTGCTCTTGACATTTTCAAACTTGATTACAGGCAAAAGGGCCCTTCTCAAGGCCATCAGGATAACCAGAGACTGAAGGACTTCAGTGCATTCACAGACTGAACTTATCTCAGCCACAATTTAGGCTGATGAAACAATCAGTCCCACTACTTCACAGAGCAAGCTTTTATAATCCTGTCATTATTAAAGGTTAAAAAAACCCCTGTAGTCTCTCAGGTAGCTCTTCCCAACACAAAGCACGAATTAGTACAAATCTGTGCCTCAACACAACCGTGTAATTTGCATTTAGACTGCTACAGAGTCAAACACAAATCTGCCTTTGCCAGACACGATGCTACACTGAGATGGAGTACGTTGGTGTGCACTGTGACACTGCTGAGCCAGGAATGAAGAACTGGGGTAGGAATCACATGAGAAAGGGACTGGGCACAAGGGGGTGGGAATGATGGAGTGCCCAGGGGAGAGTAACTCACGGCGAGGAGTTAAAACAGCACTTGCTCTTAAAGCACAGGAAGTAGAATTAGGCAATCTGGGTCCTTTTCCCAATTACAGCATTTTGGATCAGTTCTGTGACCTTGGGTAAATAATTTATTCTCTTTGTGCACAGTTTCTTCATCTGTAAAAGAAGGTTAATAGCTACAGCTCAGAAAGGTTGGCTTTTCTTGGCTTAGGTGAAGGTATGAGTCAGGGCAGACTTTGGCACAGCAAGTCTGTGATGTGCTAAGAGATACTGTGAAGGTAAAAAGTATAAATAATGACTATTTCTTTTACCTGAGGTAGGTGTTAATCACATATGTATCAATGGTGCAGTACTGACCAGAGGAGTTGCCCACAGCAGGAGGAGCTGCCAGGCCAAGAAGGAAAAATAATGGAACATTGTGCTTCCTCTAGGGTTTTTTCAACCTAACTGTAATGCACATTTGATGTACTTGCTTAGAATCTTGTGAGCTGGCTGAGGGTGATGCAACCCCCCCCCGCTCCCGTACAGTAGTTTGGGTCTGACCACATCTTTAATCCCTTTTCTACAGAAACTGTCATTCCTAATGTACAACACTTCTCCCCAGAGCAACACGGCTCCCTACAGAGCTTTCCTGTCTGGTTTGATATCTAGGATGGATTTGTGGCATCCATGAGCACCCATTTTACTCGTGCTCCAGCCCAGAGTAGCTGCGAGCATCGCGCACTAGGACATGGAATAGTCACGTAACATTCAGTGACTTGATCAACACAGCAGCTGATGAAGTTCAAAACACGGTCTGACCAAGAACTTAATTTCTATGAATACCCAGCATTTACATCAATATACCTGAGTAGAGAATTTATCTCCCAATAATAAGAAATCCTTGTAAGTCCAGCTATAATGGCAATGCTCTGTGTAACTTTATATTCACTTCTTGTTTCCTGTATATTCATAATGTACAGAGTCTCTTTCATGGTAAGTCCCACAGAAGACTAAATACAAATTCACTGTACTACTCACCCTATTATTTCATAGTGGCGTGAAAATGCAGAGCCCAACTCATTCACAGTATATTACTGCTGGCCTGAAACCCTGCAAAGTCACTTACTTTCATCTCAGTGCACAGTAAAAAGAAAATCCAAGATGCTGTTGCAGCATCAGCCTCTGGCATCCTCCATCTCACCAAAGGGACAAGTGGGAACTGCTCAGAGGGGAGCAGAGCTGGTGGGTCCCACAGCAGTAGGGACTCTGTGGTGTCACAGCTCTGCTCTGCTTTCCCAGGTGATAAACAACTGCTCTGTGCCCTGGCAGGATACACAGGGAATAATAAACCAGCCTGGGCAGCAGATGGTTTCTCCTGGCCATATAACAACAAACAGCATCCATATAATTTTACTGAACTGCTTAGATTTCTGTATCTTTTATATAAAAGAAGCCATGCATGCATGTAAGGGAACTCACATTTTAGGAATTTCTTATTATAGATGTCAGTCACAATGGTTAATAACTCATCCACGTGTAACTTGAGTAGCCCACGTCATCAATATTAAATGTGACATTTACTATCAGGAGCAAAGTTTTGGGGCTGCTGCCAGCCCCAGTCACTGAGCTGTAAATATTTTGATCATGGAGCAGGAAGAAGAAGGAGCTGATGAGTCCATACTCAAGGCTGAGACCAGCAGGGAACTAATGTGTGTTTTCACAGAGCCCCAGGTGGCTCAGCACTCACAGCCTTGGCAGGAGCAACGAGCCCATGACCCTCTGCCCAGGCTGGTCCCTGCATTGCTGTACACAGGGGTGATAGAAAATCCCTCCTGGGAGTAAACTGCACTGCAACTGGCAACACACTGGAGCAACAGCTCCATCAGTCCTGCAAACGTCCACACTAAACTGAGCACTCAGCACAGCTGGGGAATTGAGGAACCCCCATGCCCTGGAAGAGTCCCCTGCACACCACAGAATCCAGTTTCCAACAGGTACCTCAAATGGGATCAGCAACGTGTCACCTTCCCTCCTGGAGACCAGATAAAGTCTGGCAAGCGATTCATGCAGTGCTGATGCTTTACAAACAGTTTGCTCATGGCTGTGGCCAGCCTGGAGCTGCAGTTGTCTGGGATGTTGGTACATCACTGAAATCACACACATTTATTTACACTCATTACCATGTTGGTGCTACCTGTGCCCTGTGCCAGATTTGGCTACAGCTGTTCTGTGCCAGAGCTATTGGATGCAGGGGAATCCCTACCAACCATTGCACAAAAGTACAAGCCCCAGGAGGTGCTGCTGTTTGAAATACATGTTCACTGTGATCATACCGGTCCCACAGCAATGACACTGCACAGCTCATGAGAAGAAAGGCCTTTGCCAGGGACCTCCACATTACAGCTTCCCATTGCTGCAGACTGAACTGTTCCCTGGCTGCAAGCTGTGCAATACCTCCTCTTGGGAAAAGAAATATTTTGGCGACTACATGATTTGCTAAAAAATTTATCACTCAGCTATGGCAGTAGGGAAACACCAAAGAAACACTGGCAAGTAGTTTGGAGTGGAGGTTATTTGGCCTTTTCCTGCTTGTTTTTTTGTGTGTGCGTATGTTTCTTCTTTTGTTTTGTCTTTTTTTGTTTGGTTGGGAGTTTTTTTGTTTTTTGTTGCTTTGGTTTTTTGGGGGTTTTTTCTTCTTTGTTTGTTTGTTTTTTGGTTGGATGGTTGGGGTTTTTTCTCCCAGAGCCCATTATTTTAAGGGGAAGAATTTCTGGAAAATTATCAGTCGTGTTTTGGTGAATGTGACCCTCTAACTAGACATGATGAGTAAGTCTGGAAGGTCTCATTACCATGGAATGGCACTGTATAATAAAGACTGCAAATACCAAATAGCTTCATTACTCCCATTATCATCTTTTATCTCTGTTTAATTGTGTGTATCAATTTTTAATAAAGAAACTTCATGTGCCTATGAATTAGATCTTACTGAGAAGGACTTTCATTGATTGCAGAAACACAGCCAGGGTAGCTGGGTCATGAAGGCAGAGAAACAAGGTGGAGCAGGATCAAGCTCCTGAACCTTGGTTATTCTGGTCTGCATGATGAACAGAAACACTTGCTAAACTTTACTCAGTGTCACTTAATGTTATAAGCCCTCCTGGACCAGAGGGATTCTACTGCTCCTCCAAATAATGACAAATGGTGCAGCTGGACAGAACTGAGCTATTCACTCCAGTGATTATTGCTGCACAATGATATTAAAGAAGCATTCACCAAAAACTTCCCCTGTTAATGATGTTTAATTCATTATTAAATGCAGCTCATTACTGTTGGAAATAAGGCCATTTAGCAGCCATCAGCTTTGCTAATGTCTTGCAGTGGCCAGACAGCAGGGGGGAAAGCATGTTTTAAAAATATATTTTCACTTAAGAATAAAAATGGAAAAATTTCTGCCAGTGTTTTGTAATGAAATAATGTCTAATACCATCAGAATCTCTTGTTTCCCCATAAAATCAGAGTAGTCAATTGTTTGCTCCTGGAACTAACATCTCCTTTACATGAGATTTTAGAAGTGAATTTTGCTGGATAAAACTCTATTCAGCTGGAGCTCCTCACCAGCTGTCGCAGGCGTACAGACCTTTGAACCACAGTCTGTCTCTAAGCACTTTCCTCTCTGCCCCTGAGCCCCCAGGTTTCTAACCCTGACCCTTGCACCGCCGGGCAGTGCAGCCCCAGGCAGAGGAGCCTCATCCTGCCCCCAGCACCCCAACACGTGGGACTGAGGGGCTGAAGGTGAGGCCTCACTGAAGGTGAGGCCAGATGGTGCTCTACTTAGGAAGCTCATTAGGGAGAGGTGTTTGGTGACTCATGTCTAATACCACGTTAATGTTTCTCCACGCCCTTGGGTACAATTCCCAGGCTGGAGTTCCCAGGCAAATCCCGCATCGCCCAGAGCCAGAGCTGAGCTGCCAGATCAGCAGACAGCTCCAAAATAAGACCTGAAACTGAAGCATAAAGATTCCCAACATGAGGAGAGCAAAGCTGTAAACTCTGAGTAATCTGTTCTGGGGTCTCTGTTGTCTCAAGGCCCTGGTCCATCCTGACACCACAAAATGTCACTGTTCAACACACAGAGAAATGACTTATGTTGAAGAGGTAGAAGACACAAGCTGCTCTCCTGAGATGGCCCATTGGAGCTCTGTGGGCTGGGTAAATCAAAAAAACCTTTCTGAAAGCCAGATGTGCTAAGGGTGCTGCCTCCCTTCTCCCCCAGCTCATCCCAAGACTAGTGAGCAAAGAACAATGCAACAGCCCGATCCCCACCAAGGCTCTCCAGGCTGTAACACCATGTGTTTACAACAGAGCCTTCCCAGACATTGTACAAACATTACTTAATTAAACAGCATCTAATTCTCCTGAAAGGACTGGATAGCACTGTCATCACCACCATTTACACTCACAGAATGGAGACACAGTGACTGGCCCATATTTACACTGGGTTGATGTGTCCATGCAGATGCCCCTCTGGGGGATGGTGGGGATGGAACCCCACTCCCAGGATTCTCTCCTGGCTCCCTGTACCTCTACACCCTCTTAATTTTGTTTTCTCCATTCTGAAATTGGAAGCCTTACCCAAGGACTTCCAGCATGACTAGATGAGAGACCTGAGTAATGGAATCCAAATGCTCTTATTCCTATTGGTGTAAAGAACAGGAAGGCCATGCCCATAAACAGCACAAATTATTACTTGAAATTATTTCCCTGAACCTAGGCTCTAGAAAGAGCTAGGACCTAGTGAGAGAAGACATCTAAGTCCATACAGAGAAGCTAAACCACCCTTATCCAGATAATAACATTATCAGGTCAGCAGCAAATCTGTACTGAAAACATGAGGCTCTGTGGGCCAGAGACACGCCAGTCCTGCGCCCTGCAGTAGCCCTCAGGTGCCACATTACATAAAATAATATTTTGCTCAGAGGGAAGCCAGAAGGAGAATTAAGCAGCTCAAGAGACATTGCTTTGGACCTGCAGCAGGACTGAGAAGTCTCCCTGCTGATCTTGTAACTTACAACTGAGGTTGTAACTTCCCTGCCCATGGCTTGGAGCAGGGCATGAGCTGTGATGGTGCATCACTGCAGACACTGCTCCAGCCACCATGGATTGTCCCTGCTCTCTCTGCCACCACTTACTGGGGACAGCTTTCAGCTCTCTTACCCAGCTTCTCTGCAGACAGCCACTGGGATGCAGAAACACAGAAAAAAAACAATAAATCAACCATCAGCCAGAAAAGTGAGTGGAAGAGAATTGAATCAAACTGAACCGAACCGAATCAAATAAGGATTTAGTGGTTTGCAATATACAATTACACAAAGCAGCCATTGGGGAGCATCAGAGGCAGTGGGCAGGAACTGGACTGCTGTGGAGGAGATTGGTTTTACCAGGCAGATGGGGCACACTGGAGTGCTCAGCTCTGTTTTTGACTCAGCCCTCCTCAGACAACCACAGTACTGCAAACTGAGGGAGCTGAGGTGCCAATTTCCTCTGAGAAGATCTCTCAGCATTAATTCACATCTTTTGAACTAAAAAAATGTATAGGGTAATGCCAGGTTATAAAACAGGCCCTTGATTTGCCCTGGTTTAATTAAGATAATGAGAAGTGTAGGATGATGAGCTATGGTTCCAGACAGCGGGAAAAAAGGATGAAGAGCAATTACATTTGGAACAGAGAAGAGCCTACAGAGCTGGGGAACAGGCTGTGACAAAAGGGATGTCTACAGGAGATTTATTGGTACTGAAAATAGAGCAGGGCAGGACTGGGTGATTGGAGAAGTTTGGTGAAGCAGAGCCTTTGCACCTGGTGCAGCCTGTGGGTCCTCTCCAAGGGTGTCTGATAGGCAGAGAAAAGATGAGCTGGCAGATCTTAGCTCAGTTCCTCACAGACACAGTCACAGCTCACCTGACCTGTCAGACAGGGCTGCTCCCTGTGCTAGCACTGCTCCCAAACCTTCCCCAGGTTTAGTGCCCAGCTCCCAGTGGTGAGGCTCCTGCTAAGGGAACCCTGGGACATAGGCTGCGTGCTGAACAATCCCAGGAGTCTCTGGCAAACAGCCCAAGCATGTGTCTAAGTCTCACAGATTTCAGCGGGATTTGTGTGGACCCAAGCTGAAGCATCTGTTCCATCACTTTGCTGAATTGAGCTCAGCCACTCCCAGTGCCCAGACACACACAAGAACATTTCTTCCTTAATGCAAAATGCTGGGAAATCCTGGATAAAAGTTGGTCTTACTGTGAGGCACTATTAGCTCTGCTCGCTCTGGATTAAATCCAGAAGAGGTTCAGTACTTTGGAGTTTAAATATAGTCTGTCCTTCCCCAAGCATACCCGCCGTGTCTTATTTCTGTCCCAGTTTGGAGCCAACCATGACAGAATTTGGGTGAAAGTGTGAGAGGGCCCTGAGTTCCTTGCTGATGCTTTCCTAAAAGCAATAACTATAATAATGTAGTAACACCTCCACTACCCTCCCCAGCACCAGAACCGGTGTGGCTGAACTTACCGTTCTGTAGCAAATAGTGTTTGCTTCTCCTACACCACCATTTCAACTCATTGCCTTGGAGAAAGAGACTGCTAAACCACAGACCTACCCTGTCCCCACTTGACTTGGAAAACAGCTGAAAACTGTACTCTAGGAAATCCAGATCATATGCTGCACTGGGACGGAGGGGAAACTCCAGATGGGTCTGTATGTGTGCACTGCACAATTCACTGGCACCATAATGAATCCAGATCATGTAGTTTTGCAAGAAATCCTTCTGCAGAATAATTAAGTTTATCAGTGAGCAAACTGGGGCCAACTTCATCATTAAAGGAGCAGCCAGAGAGACAATTTGGAACAATAGGAGTGAAGAGCAGAGTTGAGACAAGAGACAGTTGATCAATATTGGGGTGACATGAGACTTATTATATACCTCCTTAATAAATATGCATTTAATTCTAATCCATCGTGTCAAATCCACTTGTCTGATGCTGCATGGTATTGCATTTCTATGCTGTTTTTATAGGTTGAATCCCAAGAACCATAATTTATTGACACTACTTCATAAATCTTTAAAAGGGCAAGAGAGATTGACTTAATCAGAACGAATCATCTCCCCTTTGTTAGGACTAGTTTAAAATCAGTTGCTTGTTACTTGATACAATTTAAGTGACTAATTATGACTTGATTTTCTTCCCTCCCTATCCCTTTGAATCATAATCAGTGCTTTCAGCTAATGAATTTACCATTCTCAGAGCACCATTAGACTTGGTCTTCTCCATGAATAGTCTTATTTATGTGAGCTCCCCATCGACTTCAGAGAGCATCAGAGTGATTAAGTCACAAATAATTTATCTGACAAACGTTGCTTCCCCTCTCCCCCTTCCCACCCTTGTGAACTGCCTGTAGGCGAATTAGAAATTTCTTCATTATTCATTATTCAGAATTACTTGTGAATTTTTCTCAGTAAATAATTTTTGCCCTAAACATCAAGTAGCTGCAATGCATGTGAGCACACTTTGTGCTCTCGTGCAGCTTCCAAAGCCATGTGGCCTCATTTCAGCCCCCAGACGGGATGGTTTCCACAACGAACCAGTGCAGAAGCAAGGGAGAATTTGATTTTCTGACATACAAAATTACAGCTAATTCTGTATTACCTTCAATTATTTATCTACAAGCTCACTTTGAAGTATTTTAGGCAAGAGTTACATAAGAGAAAAGTATTGTTATTCCTTCACGTGCCCCCCTTTACTGGGACAGGGCTCCCCACTCACCTGCTCAGTGGCTGCAGGTGTGGGCGGCTCCTAAACTGCTGCTCTGGGGGTCGGGGGGGAAGGATGTGGGGAACAGCCTTCCTGATGGGGAGGGAGGATTCACTTGATCTCAGAGTGCTGCTCCCCCCCAACCCTGCCGTTGTCCCTTCTCACCGGGATGCCCAGGACGGGAGACTCCCTGTATTTCCCTGCTCCAACACCTTGACACAACAGACGCTGAGCCACTCCGAGTGTGGGTTACAGAATGGAGCTTGTGGGGTCTTGTGACCCTCAGCCCCGAGCAGGGACAGGGGCTGTGCACCCCCAGGAGTGGTGGCAGCCAAGGGTTGTGGTGCTGAGCCACGTCCAAAGGCCCTGGTGCTGCGGGTGGGCTGCAAACAGCACCCAGAGCTGTGCCAGTAAAGCTCCTGGAGCCCGGTGGGTCTCAGGGATCCTCGCCAGTGACCAGAGCTCCCAGCAAACGCTGGGCTCAGGGAGCCCGGTGCAGCCACCAGCAGGCCTGGCCAGCATCACTCAGCATTACAACATCTGGGGGTTTGACCTGGCAACGCCAGGACATTCTGGGCAGAGGCAGCTGCCAGCAGCTGCGGGGTCGAGTGAGGCGGCGTCTGGGAGCTGGGAAGAGAAGCTTCTGATTTGTCAGATCAGATCACGATCTGGCAGGGAATTCTGGGCAGACACTGATTCCCCTCTTTCTGTGGAGGCTTTTTCCACTCTTTAGACTCAATATTACATGTAAATAGAACTGATTTATGTCCGGAGAAATAGCTCCTCAGTGAAGGGAAACAACCAAGCTCTGCAGAGGGAGAGCATGTGTTGTCTCTCCCCCAGCAAGGGGCTCTTTCTGTACAAACCCCTTCATCATATAAGTAGTGCTTCAGTGACTGACAGAGCTTCATCTAATTTAAATGAAATTACTCCCTTTCCCTCTCTGACCTCTGGTCCTTGATGGTTGCCATGGAAAATGGACAGATGAAACCTAGAAAGAATTTAAAGGAGAGCTTAACCAAATGGACATGTAGTCCTAGAACCTTGTTTGTCAGCCTGTTCCTGTGGTGGCCCTGTTAAATAATTGAACACCAGTATTAATAAAGCAAATGTTACAAAGTTAAGGGAAGGATCAGGTGGGTAAAAGCAGCTTGGCAAAGGGCCCCTTGATCCCTGACAGGGTCTGCTCCGTGTGGAGACCAGTGTGCGTGGGGAGGGAAGTTGGCACCTCTGTATTTTCACACACCCTTCTGCTGGCACTTGTTCCTGCCAGAGGAAGGGCTGGACTGAGGACAGTCACAGGGACTTGAACCATGTCATCTATGTGGAGAGGAAGGAGGTCTGAAGGGCTTATTAATGTGTAGAGGGCTGGGAGTTTCCCACTCCATTTTATGGCCCCTCTGACCCTATCTCCACATAGCAACATCGGGAAAAAAAAAAA